>JAQQSW010023655.1:0-10234 GCA_028646575.1 Pseudocheirus occidentalis
GAAGATGTCCTGTATAATCACACCTACACAGCCTGTATTGAATTCGTTGTCCTTCCAGCGGGGGTGGGTGACAAGGGAGGAATTGAAAGAATCTAGAATACAAAGCTCTGCAAAACCTGCAACTAGGAATCAAGATATACAGGGGCTGGGATAGGGAGACCCTCCCTGCCCTACCAGAAAGTTAGAGAGCAGACCAGGGGAGGGGTTCCAGAGTGGGAACACTGTTTTGGGGGTGGGGGTGGGTTAGGGGAAAGATGCGGAGAAAATTTGTAACTCAAAAATCTCATGAAAATGAACGATGTAAACAAGAAAACAAAATTTATTACATTAAAAAACTGTATGACAAAGCTAAAGAAACAGGTAATGAAAACTGCTATCATGTTTGGAGGTGCAAATACATATCATGATACTCCCCTAGGAGTTCCTCATAGAAATAATATAGTGAAGACTGCTCCTCCTGCTTACAAACACCTACTGCTGACTCTATTAATTGGAGAAGTGGGACACCCTCTTTCAGAGTTGCTGGATAAGATTTCACAATTAAGTGACTTAGGAGAATGGGGAAGAGATAAATATTCTCAAGAAAGAAAAGTACATAGCCAGAGGATTCAAAGATAAAATGGATTGACAAGAAGGGAAGTATTTACTGCTCTATTGAGAGCAGGGGTGGATTTTAGAAGAATAGATGGTATTCCAACTGAAGAGCTGAGTAAGCTGTACCAAGAAAAAGTACTTAACATTAGAATGAATAGGGAAGCAAGAACCACCCCGGCAGGTACTCCCGAATATTGAAGTTTGCCTCCTCTTCAGGGAGAATCTGAATCATTGTATCCAACTTTGCTCCACCTTCAAGGAGAACAGGAAATAGGCCAAGCCCCAGCCCAGACTAAAGAAGTGTACCAGGGAGATTGCAGACCTCATATTGGTTTAACAATATATTGAAAGAATGGATCAATTACTGTAACTAGGGCATTGCTTGATAACGGGGCTGAGGCCACACTTATCTATGGAAACCCTGATAAGTTTAAACATGGAACTCCTATTACCATCACAGGGCTTGGAGGGGTTGAAATATCAGCCAGACAAGTTAAAATAACAATGAAAATTGGGCAGTTACCTAAGAAAGAATATACTGTCGTTGTTGTACCCATTCCTGAATACATCATTGGAATAGGTATATTGAGAGGCATAACTCTGAATTTACCTGAAGGAAGATACCAATTTGCTGTAAGGAAGATACAAATTAGTACAGTTTTAGTGGAAAAAATAAAAATGGACCCAATTACTTTACCTGAATCTTCTGCCAAGTGGACAAGATGAAATTACCACTACTATAAAGGAATATGTTGAAGCAGGAGTGTTAGTCCCTACAACCACACCATGGAATAATCCTGTCTGGCCAGTACAAAAATCAGATGGGACATGGAGAATGACTGTGGATTATAGACAGTTGAATAAGGTGACTCCTCCTTTGTGTGATGCTGTTCCAGATACTGTTACCTTAACAGAAAGGATCCAGAAATACGATGGGACTTGGTATGCAGTTATTGACTTGGCAAATGCCTTCTTCACCATCCCAATAGACCCTAAACTATTGGACCAGTTTGCTTTCACTTGGCAGTGTAGACAATATACTTTCACCCGCTTGCCACAAGGATACTTGCATAGCCCCACTATTTGTCACAGGGTTGTGGCTGAACAGTGGGATGAATTGAAGCTACCTGGTGTACAGCTTACCACTATATTGATGATATTATGATACAGGAAAAAGATGCAAATGAAGTGGAGAAGAGTTTGACCTTTCTAATTTGGCATATGAAAAGTAAATGGTGGGAAATTAATCCTGCAAAGGTACAAGGACCAGCTCAAAATGTAAAATTTAGGGGTATACAATGGAACAAGGGACTACAAGAGATTCTCCCACAAGCTCGACAAAAGATTCAGGATTTTCCCACCCCTACTTTTTTTTAAGATGCAAAAGTTTATTCACAGATTGAATTTCTAATTTAACTTCAAACTCTGTTTGAGCCATTCTCTGGTTCCTTAAGCATACAGTGAAAAGGTTAACATTCACTTAGAGCTTTCCATTCAGTATTTCATGTTTTGGAAAATCTTACATTTATGAAATGGCCCGCAGAGCTGGAAAAGACCCTTATACACAATCTTTAACAATATATTCTTAGTCTCAAAGTAACTCAGTGGGTTTTTTAAAATCTTCTTTGAAGTACTGAATATATGCACATTTGTCAAAAGCTTTTAGAAAGTAAAAATAATTACAAACTCATCACCCTTTGTCAGCATATTTAATTGCTCTTGAAAATTTCTAACGGGAGGAGGAGACCAGAGAGGGGGAGGAAATTTAAAATTTATGGAAGTGAATGTTAAAAACTAAAAATAAATCAAGTAAAAAAAACCCAAATTCTATTAGATTATTAAGGCTTCCCCAGTGAACTATATTAAATATATTTTGAATTCTAAAGTGTTGATCACCTTTCATAACATTCTTATCAAAAGGTTTGAACTATGCTCTAAACACATTTATAATGTGTATAAACTATACTGTTAATTTCCCTTAATCATATCTAACCTCCATAAATGACTAAATTCTTTCTAAAATATTCATAATTTTTGCCTATACCATTTTTGAGGTAGGAAAGTTCCTTAAGCTTACTATTTGCTACATAAAGTGTTAGCTTGTTATTATGTAGAAATTTTCTTTAAAGATGCAAATCTTGCCCTCTTATTCCTAGTACTCTAGCATTTATGAGACAAAGCACTTAGATTTACTCTTCCTCTACTGTAATAGGTGTTAGTGTTCCTTTAGTACGGTGACTTTAACATAATATTTATATTTACTAAATAAATATTTATGTTTATTATTTCAAGGGAACTAAAGTGTTATCGCTTTTGAAAAAAAAACCAAAATGGACTAGGAATTCTCAAGCATAAGGATGCATAAAGATTAGGAATTTTCCAACAAGCTAAGTGTAGGAGGAGTTGTGAGATATACAGTTGTAGCGGCAACCACACTGACATACCCAGGAAGGCTGCTAGCACAGGTTATTAGATCTGCTTTACTAAGAAAGATAGTTGTTTAAGAGAGTCAACAATCTTTTTAAATTACATTCACTAGTTTAAGGGAAAAGTCAGCACCCTGAACTTCAGAGAAAATACAAACAGAAAATACAGAGAAAATATAAGCAGAGAAATAAAGATTAACAGACAGGATTTCCAACTGTTTAAGGAGTTAGCACAGATCAACAGGCAGTTTCAACTATATGACCAAGGCAATACATACATAGTTACCAGAGAGAAGAAACAACATCTGAGTTTTTCAGAGACAGAATGTGTTGGAGGTGGGGGGAGGGAGGGAGTGGGGGTTCTTTTATGGCTACTCAGAGTCTCATCAGGTTAAATCACAAGAATGCTCTTCCAATAAGTAAGCCCCAAAGCAAAATGCTAACCTCAGAGTATAAATATAGCCTTTTTAGAACTAGAGGCCATCACAACCCTTCTGACTAGGTGCATAATTAGAAATTAACAAAAGATGTTAAAGCCTTCCTCCAAACAAGCCTCCCCTAGGCAAACTTCCTTTACTGGACTTCACCTGAGGCCTATTAGTGGGTGGGGAAGATCTTACATCCATTAACATTACAGTAGGCTGCACATGCCTTCTAGGCAGGGACTACACAATAGCTTTCTTTTTTTTTAGTTTAAAGAAATGTTTTTGTTTGTTTTCTTGTTTTCATCATTCATTTTCATGAGATTTTTTTGAATTACAAACTTTCTACCCTTCTTTCCCCTGCCCCAACCCTAAAACAGCAATCCCACTGTAAAGCCCCTCCCCTGACCCGCTCTCTAACTTTCTAGTAGGGCAGGGAGGGTCTCCCTACCCCAGCCCCTGTATATCTTAATTTCTAGTTGCTGGTATTGCAGAACTTTAAATTCTCCATTCTTTCCTTGTCACCGAACCCCACTGGAAGGACAATCAATTCAATACAGGCTGTGGTTGTGTGGTTATATTGGACATCTTCATAGTGGACATATTGTGACAGTGATCATATGTCCCTCCCACCCCTACTAATAATAAGGAGGCTCAAAAATTCATAGGATTGTTTGGATACTGGAGGCATCACATTCGACACTTGGGACAGATTTTGAAACCTTTATATAAAGTCACTCAGAAGAAATATGAATTTGATTGGGGACTTGAGCAGAGTAAAACTTTTGAAGAAGCCAAGGCTGCCATACAATTGGCCCTAGCTTTATGGACAATGCAAAATGGTCCAGTGGAATTACAAGTGACTGTACAGGATGATTATGTAAACTGGAGTTTATGGCAAAACCAACAGAGCCAAAATGTATCCTTAGGATTTTGGTATAGGAAACTCCCTTCATCTGGAGTCTAGTGTACATCTTTTGAAAAGCAGTTGTTACCTGCACATTGGGCTTTGGTGGAGACTGAACAACTGACTCTGGGCCATGAATTGATATTAAGACCTGGAATCCCAATTATGACCTGGGTAATGAGTTTCCCAGCTTCTCACAGAATTGGACATGCCCAAGAGGCTAGCACATTCAAATGGAAGTGGTATATTCAAAATAGAGCAAAAACAGGCAAAAGCAGAGTCTTTGCTCTACATGAATCTGTGGCAACCATAGAAACTGAGGCACACCCCTGAGCCAAAGCAACAGTTGGTTGTACAGTGCTCTGTACCAAAGGGCACAAGATAGAAGTATTCGTATCTCTCATTCACTGTTAAAACAGATAGCAGAAGAATATCATATATGTCAGTTGGAAAAGGAACAAACTGTTCCTCGAGGAGTACCTGGGGAGATAGCAAGAGGAAAAATCCCAACCCAAATATGGCAAATAGATTATATTGAACCACTACCACAAGATAAAGGATGCAGATTTATATGTACTTGTGTTGACACCTATTCGGGTGTATTAGTGGCTTGTCCTTATAAGAATGGAACCCAGAAAAACACCTGTAAAACTCTAGATCTCATAAGTCTATATTATGGAACCCCAATGCAGATTCAGAGTGACAGTGGGTCACATTTCAAAGGTAATAAAATGAGGAGGTATTGTATACTAAGTAATAAAGAATGGATACATCATATTCCATATTATCCACAAGTATCTGGGTTAATTGAAAGAATGAATGGATTGTTGAAAGAACAGTTAAGAAAGATAAGTTCCAATAATTCATATCAACATTGGAAGGATAATTTGTTCATGGATTTATGTAACTTGAATAATAGACTAACCAGAATGATGACCCCCAAATTTGCAAATTAGAAAACAGCAAACACATAAGATCCCAAATATTGAGTATTGGACTTTGAGGCCAGATGTCCCAGCACCATACTCCGGAACACCTAGTTTGGTGGGGTATGATTTACATTGTTTAAAGGACTTTTGGTTAGACAGAAAAGAAATTTTAAAAATCTCCACTGGAATATGCACAAGAAACCCTAAAAATCACTTTCGACAGATTTTGCCCAAATCAGGATTAGCAGCTCAAGGAATACATGTATTGGGTGGAGCAATAGATTCTATTTATGAAGGAGAAATTGTTGTGACATTCCATAATTTAGGTGAAGGGCCCATACAGATTCGTAAAAATGATACGATAGTTCAAGTGATTATTGTTCCTTGTAAAACAGTACCACTTGTAAAAACTGACCCTCCTTCCAAAATAACTACCAAAAGACCTGAAGGATTTGGTTCTACTGATAGAATAAAATTGGGAGCTAAAGTATGGGTAAAACAGAAGCCAGATGATGTTCCAAAGGCTTCAGAGATTATAGCACATGGGAGGGATAACACTGTAACTATTGTTTATTCTGGTGAAGATGATTATAACATTATACACTTAACTCATATTTTCTACCATCAGTGAGTCTACAATAATGGGCTCATGGACTCCAGTAGTGTGGCTAATCCTATATCTACCTTGTTTCTGGCTATTGTCTCCTTCTTGGCTTTTTGTCTGTTCACCTTGGGGCTATGCACCTTGTTTGCTGGATTTGTTTTCACAGGTTTGGTACCCTCTACCTGTGGATGCCCGATAGCTCAAGCTGGATGTCACCCCCTGTCCACAACTGTGATGTGTCACCTCTGGACCTGGCATCAAGCACATTCCAAATGCTGGCTAAAGAACTGACTTCTCAAATGGGTCAATTTCAGCAGCAAGTAGCCATGGAAGAAGAGACCTTCACCCCTTACCCCAAGATTTTGGGACCCCATTTGTTTGGGGCGGAATGATGGGGAGCATGTGCTCAATCCCCACCCTAAAATATTGTTTTCTGTGTTTATTGTGTTCTGTCTTTGTTATATTTTTGCACAGTTCTGTTGAATGAATTGTTAATATATTTGTGCTAAGTGAGGGAAATGAAAGATCTTGGGGCCAAATGTAATGGTACTGAGATTTGAAGATCTTCCATGCCCCTTGCACTTGCTGACAGAGCAGGAAGGCATGGAGCAAGAGAAAGCCGGAACCAAGCTAGCATCCATGCTGGTGACTGGAAGCAGCGGCAGCAGCAGTGGCAGTGGTGGCAGCGGCGCGAACTTCTTTTTCTTTGAGCCAGCCAGGATCTCTACTAAGGACTCCTAATGAGGACTGCCAGGCATGGGAACTGCGGAGGGGATGGAGCTGCTGGGAGCAAGCTGCCTGGACACTGAGCAGTTGCCGTGAGTGAGGAGAGGAGGATATTTGCCTGAGGTTGCCTGTCCTGTTTTGAAGGCTTGAGAATGTGGGTATTTACTACTTTAACTACATGTGCCAACTTCATAACTACTGTGTTGGCTTTGACTTTCTGGTTTTGAGACTCAGTCTTCCGGTATTTGAATAAATGCTCTGACTACATTTCTCATGTAGAGAGCCTGTTACATTTTGTGATTAATAACCATATCAGCATACTTATCGTTACTGTAGGCATTGCAAATGCTGCATTGCTGATACAGGGGGAAGGGTGGTTAGAAGCACACACTTCTGTAAAGGGACAGGGACAACATAGAGAATAGAACAAGTGGAGGGCAGGATATAAAGGAAGGAAATATAGTCAGTGCTACATAATATGTCCAGCGTGGAGATGTTCTGTGCAACTATACATGTACAGCCTGTATTGAATTGTTTGTCTTTCCAGTGGGGGTGGGTGACAAGGGAAGAAGGGAAACAATCTAGAATTTAAAGTTCTAAAATCAAATGTTTAAAAAATATGTAATAATAATAATAATTTTTCCTCTACTTCTCTTATATGATTTTAAAAATCCTTCTTACACTACTCCATGGCCTGTAACCAGTTCATATTTTTCGGTTTCTTTTTTTGTTATTTATTCATTTTTCCCAATTAACTTTCATTTATTTTTAGTTTACATCATTCATTTCCATGATATTTTGAATTACAAATTTTTTCCTCATATTTCCCCTACCCACAACTGCAAAACAGCGAGCCCACTGTATACCCCTGCCCCAATCTGCTCTCTCATATATCCTCCCCTATCAGCCCTCTGTCTTTCCGGTAGGGCAATATGAATCTCCCTATCCAAGTGCCTGTATATCTTATTTCCCAGTTGCATGTAATTCATATAAGAGAAGTGGAGGAGAGATTGGGGGAGGAAAAATTGGGAAGAGAAATGAGAATGGGGCAAGAAAATCATGAAAAGAGAGTCAACAACCTGACTAAAAAAAGTAATACTTGAAAAAATTGACTAACTTAAATGGAAAAAGAGGCCCAAAAGGGCAGCGAGGAGAAGAATGCAGAATTTTACAGATGGAAAAGAAATTTCAAAAACTCACTGAAGAGAATAACTCCTTCAAAATTAGACTGGAGCAATTGGAAGCCAAACGCTTTATGAGAAATTCAAATACTATTAAACAGATCCAAACAAATGAAAAATAGAAGGCAATGTGAAATATCTCATTGGAAAAACTGCTGACCTGGAAAATAGATCTAGGAGAAATCATTTAAAAATTATTGGATTACTTGAAAGCCATGACTAAAAAAAGAGCCTAGATGCTATTTTTCAAGAAATTCTCAAGCAGAATTGCCTTGATACTCTAGAACCAGAGGGCAAAATAGAAATTGAAAGAATTCACTAATCTCTTCTTGAAAAAGATCCCAAAAACAAAACTCCTAGGAATATTATAGCCAAATTCCAGAGTTAACAGGTCTAGGAGAAAATACTGCAAGCAATCAGGAAGAAACAATTTGAGTATTGTGGAAACAAGACCTAGAAGCTTCTACATTAAGGAATAGCAGGGCCTGGTATATGATATTCCGGAGGTCAAAAGGAGCTGGGAGTAAAACCAAGAATCACTGAATCAGCAGAACTGAGTATAATGCTTCAGTGGACAAAATGGTCATTCAATAAAATAGAGGTTTTTCAAGTATTCTTGATGAAAAAAAAACAGTGCTGAACAGAAAATTTGACTTTCAAATACAAGAAGCAAGAGAAGCATGAGAAGTTAAACAGGAAAAAGAAATCATGAGGAACTTATTAAAGTTGAACTATTTACATTCCTCCATTGAACAACAGTAATTGTAACTCATAAGACTTTTCTCAGTATGAGGATTGCTGAAGGGAATATATATGTGCATATATATGCATGTATCCATATATATGTATGTATATGAAGGTGTATGCATATATAAATATAAATGTGAGTGTGGGCATATGAATGTTCATGTATACATAGACAGAGGGCACAGGATGAGTTGAATATGAAGGGATGATATCTAAAAAATAAAATTGAGATGTGAGAGAGGAATTTATTGGGAGAAGGAGAAAGGGAGAAATTGACTCGGGTAAATTATCTCATATACAAGGGGCAGGAGAAAACTGTTACAATGGGGAGGAAGAGCAGCAAGGTGAAAGAGAATGGGTCAACATTACTCTCACTGAATTTGGCTTAAGGAAGGCATGACATAAACACTCAATTGACTATCTTACCCTAGAGGAAAATAGGGGTTTGGGGGATAAGAGTGGAGAGAATAGAAGGGAGGGCAGACTGGGGGAGACGGTATTTAGAAGCAAACATTTTTTAAAAGGGATAGGGTCAGAGGAGAAAATAGAATAAGTCAGGGGTGGGATAGGATGAAGGGAAATATATTTAGTCTTTCACAATATATCTACTGTGGAAATGATTTGGGTAACTACCCACGTGCAACCTACATTGAATTGCTTATCTTCCCAGTGGGGATGGGTGAGGAAGGAAGAAGGTAAAAAAGCTGGAACTCAAAAGTTTTAAAAACAAATGTTCATAATAAAAAAATTTAAGAAAATTAGAATTGTGTAAGTTATTACAATCAGCAAAGTTATAAGAGATCAAGAAATAATTGAAGAAAATATGAAGAATGACAAAATAGAATAGAGAGTGAAATGTCTTAGAAGAAAAACAACTGATCTGGAGAACAAATCAAAAAGAGAAAGCATAAGAATAACGAGGCTACCTGAAAGCTATGATCAAAAAAGAATATTGATACGATAATGGAAATGTTTAAATAATTAAATTAAATAATTTAATAAGTAATTAAAGAAAACTATCTTGAACCATTAGAACAAGGTGGGAAAGTAGAAACAAAAAAAAGTGATCAAACACCACTTGAAAGAGGTCCTATGAGGAAAACGCATAGGAATATTATAAACAAATTCTGAAACCCCCTGTTCAAGGACAAAATACTAAAAGCAACAAGAAAAAATCAATTTAAACATGATGTTATCACAATTAGAAATCACACAAGATCTAGTAGTCAACAGAGGTCTTGTAACACTATATAGTGAAGAGAAAAAGAACTGAGACTCCAGCCAAAAATATACCCAGCAAAATTAAGCATAACCCTAAATGAAGAAAAAAGGACATTTAATCAACTGTCAGGCTTTCAAGATTTTGTTAAAAAAAAAACAGCAACATGAACTTTATAGAAGATTTGACATACAAGAATTAGACAAACATAAGGTACATACTAAAAACTAATCACAAGCAATTCAATAAGTACTAACTGTTTACTTTTCATATACATAAAACATATATATGTCTAAGATGGTCATTAGTAATCAGGTCATTTGTAAGAAATATTGGGGTAGATGGCGGCGTAGAAGCAGCAAGGTCCCTCAGCTCCCACACCGCCACCCTAAACACCCATAAAATACGAGCCCAGACAAAGTCTAGGAAAGTCTAGGACTCTCAGACTCACAAAAATACAGAGAACACAGCTCTCGCTG
>JAQQSW010023656.1:0-10234 GCA_028646575.1 Pseudocheirus occidentalis
TATCTATCTATCTATCATCTATCTATCATCTATCTTTCTATCTATCTGTCTGTCTGTCTGTCTGTCTATCTATCTATCTATCTATCTATCTATCTATCTATCTATCTATCTATCTACTTGTCTGTCTCTGTCTCTCTCTTTTTGTCTTTCTGTCCACCTGTCTACCTGTCTGCCTGCCTGCCTGTCTGTCTATCTATCCATTCTATCTCTCTCATCTCTCTCTCTCATCTCTCTCTCTCTCATCTGTCTCTCTCTCACCTATCTGTCTCTCATCTGTCTGTCTATCTATCTATCTATCTATCTATCTATCTATCTATCTATCTACCTATCTATCTATCCATCCATATACTTTTGTGACCTTAGGCATCACTTAACCTGTCTTAGCTTCAGTTCCCTCCAATGTAAAATGAGGAAGTTGGTTTAGATGACATCTTAGATCCCATGTAGCTCAGCACCTGCAATTCTGTGAGCCTCCAGGTTCAAGTGCTCACAGAGGGAATTAGAACAAATTGTTCCTCTGAAGTGTGTGAATGGGATTGCAAATCACAGACTGACTTGTTTAGTCACTACTTCCCTGTGCAAAGGATCACAGTGGAATAAGGCAGTCTCTTTGATTTGCTTCTCCTTCACTTGTATTTTGTCAGAGGCTGCTTTGATTTAGAAGTTAAACAAAATCTGTTGACTGGTTGCAACATGACAAAGCATTATCATAGAAAATCAAAGGGCTCTTGCCCTCTGGCAACCAAAATGGGGTATTTTGAGTACCTTTCTTGATTACCCATGAAGTATATGTCCCATAGGCTGTTCTTTTTAAAATTGAAAAATTTTTTTTACTTTCTAAGTCACAGCCATAGACTGTTCTTAACAGTAGATGACATTTAGAAAAGTTTAGAAAAGAAAAGCAAGATCCTAAAAATCTCAAGATTTCTTTAAAGTCATTGGAAATTGGATTCCTGCAATCATAATTGCAGGAACAACTACAATGTTCAAAAACATTCTAGAGACAAAGCAGATACAAACATAGCACTGAGCCATATGCTTCTGTCGTATATGATTTAGGGACTTTCTGTTCTCTTTGTACTGTTCTCAGATGGAGTTTTGCTTTCCTTCTTCTCTGGGATGCCAGGTGTCATGTTGAAGAAACAGAAGGACAAGGGTTCCATCAGATCCAGACTCTAGTAGGAGAATCCAGTCATCTTTCTATTGAGATTTGGTACAGGGACTGGATCACTTTTGTCATTTGAATCCTCCATATTGAAAACCAATGACACATAGTAGGGAGAGTTAGTCTTAAAGTTAGGAAGGCCTTGGTTCAAGTCCTCCCTCTGACACGTTGACTGTATGACCATGGGCAAGTCATTTAACTTCTCAGGGCTCTAGGTGACTTCCTAAGACTAATTAATCAAATGAAGGAATAATTACAAAGAGCTTAGCACATTGCCTGTCATATAGTATGCACTACATAATTGCTGATTATTATTATATTACTGTCAATTGGCAGAAAATGTACTAAACTGCATTGATAGTCCATTATACTCCCTACCTTCTCTAAGTACTAAAGACCATAACCTACATTTATATAGGACTTTAAGGTTTACAAAGCCCTTCACCTGAGTGAGCTTACTTCAGTCTTATGACAACCCTTCCAGGGAAATATTACTATTCCGATTCACAGATGAGGAACTGGAGGCTAAGATAGCCACAGTGACTTGCCTATGGTCACACAGGTAGTAAGAGCCATTGATAGGATTTGAACACAGGTCTTCCTGACTCTAAGTTCTATTTTATGTATATCATGCTGCTCTTATGTAGTTCTGGGTATATGGTTCATTAGTCCTTGTTGAATTTAATTAATGAATAATCAGCACATTCCAGAGTGAAGACTCATGGATTCCTTCATCCTGGAGATTCTTTGTCCAGTAAAGACTCATCTTGGAACCAATCATCTTTCACAGGAGACTCCATTCTGACTAATGAATGTTGAATCACTGTCCATTTTGTTTCTAATTAAGTAACAAGTTGGCATAGTGGATAGAGTACTGGATCTGGAGTCAGGAAAGTCTAAGTTCAAATCCAGACTCAGATACTAGCTTTGTGACCCTGTTCAAATTCCTTCACCTAACACAGCCTCAGTTCCTGCATCCTAAAATAGGGTGAATAATAACACCTAACTCACAGGTTGGTACAAGAATCAAATGAGATTTTATATATGTATTTTGCATACATATGTATATATACACATGTGTGTGTATATATACATATATGTGTATATATGTGTGTGTATGTGTGTGTGTGTATAAACATAATCAAACTTCACTCAAAATGGGTAGTTCCAGTGATTAACTCTACGAACTCAGAGCAGAGAGAGATCAGCACTGGTGAAGTTATTTGGAAACATTTCAAAGGGGAAGGAAGGGAACAAGCATTTATTAAGTATCTACTAGGTACCAGGCACTGTGTGAAATGCTTTATGAATATTATCTTACTCAAGATGAGGTGTGATTTAGACCTTACAAAATACACTCCACTTTGTCCTATCCTTACTTCTATTTCTACCTTTCCTTTATATGTTGTCTTCCTCCATTAGCTCCCTGATGGAACTATTAAAAAAACTAGTTAGGGCTTGGTTAAGTAGAGAGGAGCCCATGAAGAGTATTTAGCCAGGTAATAAGATGGCATATCAGTGCAGTTTAATATGCTATGTTCAAGCTGAGTATGGTGCCTCATGTCTATAATCTCTGTCACTGAGGAGGTCAAGGCTGGGGAATCTCTTGATCTAGGGAGTTCTGAGCTAAGTAGAGTTAATTGATTAATTATGTTGGGGAGAACCAATGAAAATTCTGTCTTGACTAGATCCCAGGGTTTACATTGAAAGTGGTGATGGTGCTAGATTGTTGGGTGCCTAATGTTGTGTTAAAAGCACTGGATTTGGAATCAGAGTACTGAGGTTCAAATCTTGGCTCTTTATCAGCGCTGCTATTTATCAGCACTGTGACCTTAGACTCTTAACATCTTTGGTTCCCAATTTCCTAATCTTTAAAATGAGGGGGGGAGGGTTGCGTTAGATGATTTAGAGTGTCTTTTCTAGCTCGAATTTCTGTGATGTTATGCTGCCTTTTCCAGATATTTATAGGATTTTTCAGAGACTACAGGGAACAATGACTCATAGCATTTCTGATGTACTATCTCTTTAGGTGGACACAAATGGCAGAGACTTTTTCATGACACAGTAGACCTGATCATGCTTTGGGCAATTTTCTTACGCTCTTGACTTTCAGCTCCCTGGCATAAGACCCTAGACAATGAAAATGTTACAGATCCACTTTCTCCAATCACTTCCCCGGTAGGAGGAGCTGGAATGGGGGTGGAAGAAGGAACATTATCAGTTCTGGCTATATAAGGAAAATAACTGGATTCTAATGATTCAATTAATTTTCATTCAATTGAATTATCGTTAATGAATGTCATTGAAATGTATGAGTGAATTAAGTTGATGGGTAGGAAGAAGAAAAATGGAGAGGATCATGCAGACAAATAGGGATTTGAAGGTATGGCTGGCTTCAAAGGAGGTCTGCGAAGATGAGTAGTGACAGCTACCTATACTTAGAGTTGTCACTGAGACTTCATTGGATTTCAGTAGGAGGTAGTTACTTAAGGTACAACCCCACCAAACACCTTATCTAATCAGCAGAAGTTGATTGGACCACCAATGAGCTCAGAAACAACTTGCGAAGCATAGAATGGGACCTAGAAGATCTGGACGAGACAATCAGCATAGTTGAAGCAAATCCTCGAAAATTCAATCTTGATGCAACTGAACTGGGTGTAAGAAAAGCCTTCATTACAAGCACACGGCAAGTTGTCAGGGAAATGAAGGATCAAATGTCAAGTTCATCAGTTCAGGCATTAGCTCTCTTGTCCTCACAGCTCCAATTAGGTGCCAAATCTTGTGTCTCTACCTCCAGTACATCTTTTGTATCTGTCCCCTTCTTTCTACTTACACAGGCTCCATCTCAGTTCAGGACCTCCCATCTAGACTGTTGCATTCTTCTCTTAAATGGTCCCAGCCTTGAGTCTCTCCCTACTCCAGTGCATCCTTTGTGAGTAGAGTTGTGAAAACCCAGAGGAAAGGGAGTATCTAAAGGAAGAAAGTCATCAGCATGCTCAAATGCTGTAGAGAGGTAAAAATGATGATTGAGAAGGAGCCATTAAAATTTGCAGTTAATAATGCGGTAAACTGGCAACTTCAGAAAGAGCAGTTTCAATTTAGTGATGAGACAGGAAACCAGATTGCAGAGGGTCTATAAGAGAGAAAGCAGATATAGGTCTATGTATAAGCATATGTTTATATACATATGTGTATATGCACATACATATGTATATATACATATAACAATGCATGGTTTACTACACGCACATATACACATGCACGTGTATACTGTACAACAGGCGTATGTGTTCATACATGTACATGTATGTGTGTATGTATAGACATGTACACATGCATATACACACATATATATGTATAAGGAGAGGGGAGGAGAGAAAGAGAGAAAGAAAGAGAGAGAGAGAGAGAGAGAGAGAGAGAGAGAGAGAAGAGGGGGGGAGACAGAGAATATATGTACAGAAGCAATTAGATGTCTTAATGGACAAAGTGTTGGGCTTAGGTTCAGGAAGAACTGAGTTCAAATTTTACCTCCTATACTTACTAGCTTTGTGACTGTAGACAAATCACTTAATCTCTGTCTGCCTGAATCTACCAGAGAAGGAAATGGCAAACTACTCTAGTATCTTTGCGAAGAAAAACTTCATGAACAGTATTGGTCTGCTGTGGTCCATGGGGCCACGAAGAGCTGGACATAAGTGAATGTCTAAACTGCAACAATTACACATTTATACGTGCTGTCCACTTTGGCTTTGCTGGCCTCTTTTGAGGCCAGGGAACGTTTTGCTTTTGTTGTCTCCCCAGCACCTACACAATCCCTGGCACAAGATAAGTGCTTAATAAATCCTTGTCGATTGAACGTGAAGTTATCCATGAGTCTCAATGTGGTGGAACAAACATCAGATGTGTCATCACAGGTCCTTGGTTCAAATTCTGGTTCTATTGTTTATGATTTGTGTGACCTTGGGCAGGTGACTTAACTTTTCTGGGCCTCAGCTTCTTTATGTAAAGAAGCTGGACTAGATGACCACTCTGGTGGCTTTCAATTTTAGAGTAGCTGTATGACTTTGAGTAAGTCACTTAATCTCTCTTTGCCTCTGTATCCTTAACTGTAAAATCAGTTTAGTAAGAGCCTCTACCTTGCAGGGTTGCTGTGAGGATCCAGTGAGACATAACGATGTCTGGCACATAGTAGGTGCTGTAGGAATTCTTATTCTCTCCCCTTATCCTAACCACCATACTGTATTGCTTGTGTGCTACACGGGTTGCTGCTTATACTACCTAAAGGTAAGACTGGCTCTGCAGGTTGGAATCATATAGGAGTATCCACTGGCCTTGGAGGCATCTAGGTGTCTTAGTTGATAGAATACTGGACCTGGAGTTGGTCAGACCCGACTTCAAATCTGGTCTTAGACACTTACTAGCTGTGTGACCTTGGGCAAGTCACTTAACCTCAATTTACTTTTATCTACCAGAGAAGAAAATGGCAAACCACTCCTTGATTTTTTCCAAGGAAACCCCATGATCCACAGGATCATTAAGAGACAGGACTGAACAAGAACAATCTAATAGTCACAATAGTGTAGTCTGCAATTTCATCAAAAGATTGCAGCTAGAAATGTCGCCAATCTTGGAAATGCTCTATGATTGCGAAAGCCGAAAGTCTTATCTTCAATCTTCTCTCTACTAATGAAGGTTTAGGATACTTGTTGAGTAGGAAATTTGAGTAGCAAAAGGAGCCTACCGTTGCTACTGCAGTATTCCTGTTCTCCTTGACTATTTCTATGATCTGGCCTCATCAGCTTTGATTGGGCTGACTTTATGAGATTTGACAAGATTATGGCTTGAGATGGCATTAACAAGCTTCAGAGAAGTGGGAATTTTATCGATAAAGTTCCTGTGTATTGCTAACCCTCAATCCATATATCATCTTATGTTTGCAGACTTCAGGGACCCAAAATGATTACATCTAAGCTCAGTGCCTTCCTACCTATATCTCAGAGGTTGTGACCTGAGCTGAAGGGAATCATTAATGAAGTTCTCTATAACATAAACTGAAACCTCAAGCTAGCTGAGTTTTGAAAAAATGTCCTAGTAAACGCAACCATATAATTTAATATTGTCTGTCTATTTTATGATTGTCTCCATTTACAGTTGAGGAAAACAGAGATTAAGTGACTTGCCCATGATCACACAGCTAGTAAGTGTGTGAGGCAGGATTTGAATTCAGGTCTTCCTGGTTCTAGGAACAGTATTCTATCCACCATGCCACCCAGCTGCTGCTAGAGTGCCATGGCCCATAAGCACCCCTTGAAGTTTGGAGCTGTGTTGGTTTGAATCCCTGCTCAGACACTTATTAGCTGGGTGACCCTGGGCAAATAATTAGCTTCTCTGAGGCAATGCTTTCTTATCTGTTGTAGTTCATCCTTTGCTCTTGAAGAAGACTGGTTCCTTATGAATGTCATGTATTGACTTGCGTGTGAGTTAGATTTAAGTGAGGCAGAACTGTGCAGAGTTGTCAGCCACACTTTCTGCTCCCCAGTCCTTATATTCCCCATCTATAAAACAGATAAAGAACTCCTTCTTTGCGTGGTAATTATGGGGGTTAAAAGTGATCATGTCTGCAAAGAATTGTGCAAATCTTTTTATTTTTAATTTTTTTTGAATTGAGCAAATCTTAAAGTGCTATATAAATGTAAACTTTAATTAAATCCCACAATATTCTGCACTCACATGCAGTTATAGAAAAGTGACTTAATTTTTCAAATGGTATAAATAATACACACTCTTTCAGCTTGAGCACAGGTCTTTTAGTGAACTCAAATGAATCTATGATCTCATCAATTTGGATCTTCCCTCTGATTATGCATGTCATAATTCATCTATGTCTTCCCATCTCATGGATTCCTGTCAGTACCCTTCTATAAATTCAGCATAGAAGGTCCACCCAAGGTTCTGGAGTCCTTTATCATCTGAAATTGTGAGAATGGATGCTTGGCTTCATATTCACTGTAAGTCTCTCTATTGCTCAATGTGATATTTATTTCCAGAGAATCAGAAAGTTGGAGGAGTTGGTCCAAACCCATATCTGCTCAATAATCCCTTCTACAATATTCCCAATGTATGGTCATTATTCTTCTCCCTGAAGACTTCTAATGGGAGGGAATCCGTGATCTCCTAAAGCAAACCATTTTATTTTTGGAAAACTCATTTTTGTTAGAAATAGCTCAGACTTAAGCCAATCATTATAAATCTTTTACCTATGATTATAGTTTTATCCTCTGATGCCAAGTACAACATATCTCATCCCTTTTCCAGATGATAGCCCTTCAAAGACCTAAAAAGAGTTATCATAACTCCTCCTTAATCTTCTCTTCTCCAAACTAAACATTCTCATTTCCTTCAACCGATCCCTATATGGCATGGTCTCTTTCTTATCCTGGTTGTCTCCTTGTACTTTTATTTGTGGAACCCATGAGTGAACCCATAGTCTAGATATAGTCTGGACAGATCAGGGTAAAGCCAGCTGATTATTTTCCTCCTTCTGGACCCTATGCCTACATTAATAGCAATTAAGCTTTTAGATGTTGGGTTGCACTGGTTATTCATCCTGAGTTTGCAGAGATGGTGTACGATAGGGTTTGGCAATAGATGGATTACTGGAGTTGAGAGAGAGTGAATGCCAACTGTGACACACAACACTCCAAGCTTGGATGATGTTAAGCATGGTGGAACCCTCGATAATAGTGAATATAGTATATAATATATATAGTATATAATATATAATAGTAACACATATATTTATATAGTGAAGTAACACATGTATATATAGTGAAGTTAGGAGGAGAGGAAAGAATATAAGGAAAGCTAATGAGCTCCATTTTCAGCAAGCTGAGCTTAAGAAGTCTATGATACTTCCAGTCCAATAAATACTTGGATATGGAAGAGTTGACATCAAGAGAGCACTGTTGTCAGAATTCAGTCAATCATGCATTTATTAAGCCCTTACTATGTTCCAGGCATTGTGCTTAGCACCAGGCTTAAAAAAATAAAACAGTCCCTGACTTCAAGAACATTATATTCTTTTTTGTTTTTTGTTTTTGGAAGGCAATTGGGATTAAGTGACTTGCCCAAAGTCACACGGCTAGTTAGTGTGTCAAATGTCTGAGGCTGGATTTGAACTCAGGTCCTCCTGACTCCAGGGCCAGTGCTTGACTCACTGTGCCACCTAGCCACCCCCTTAAAATTTTTTTTTGTTTTTGCTTTTTGGAGGTCAATTGGGGTTAAGTGCCTTGTCCAAAGTCACATAGCTAGTTAATGAAGAACCATATATTCTAATGAGGGAGATAATATACAGCAAGATAAACACAAGGTAAATGGAAGGGAATCTTAGAGGGAAGATCATAATCCTCAAGGTTTGGGGAGGCAATTTGAGAAAAGCATCTTGCAAAGGTAGTATTTGAACTGAGTCTTGAAGGAAGCTGTGTTAAAGCTATCATGAAAATTCACTTGTTATTTAACAGGAATATTGAGGTAGCCATGGTATAGTAGACAGAAAGCTGGCACTGAAGCCAGGAAGACAGACTGAAGTTCAGCTTGGAACTATATACTGGCTATAGGACTCTCTCAGTGTTCTAGGCAACTAAGCTTATAAGTTAGTGTAACACCAGGCACAAGCAGTCTCTTTCACAGAAGTACTTAGCCCTTAGTTACTAAGGACAAGGTACCTGCTAAATTAATTACCGTTACAGTTAAAGATTTATTATAAAATTTATTAAACATCTACTGTGTGTCTGTAACATCAATCAATTTAGCAGATACTTAGCACTTAGTAACTTAGGGCTAAGTATGGAAGGTGTGAGCCCTGTCCATTGTTAAGAAGGTGTGAACTCCCCTGTTGACCTGGAAGAAGATTATTGTCTGAGACAGGAGGGCAGTACTGTATATAAAGAAGAATTTCAGAGATAAAGAGATAGAATTGGAATTTGCCTCTTAGAGGAAGCAACTGAAAAAGTGAGTTGGAGTTTCTGAGAGAAAGGGAGAGAGAAAGAGAGAGAGAGAGAGAGTGAGAGAGAGAGAGAGAGAGAGAGAGAGAGAGAGAGAGAGAGAGAGAATGTGCTGGACCCTGTGAACTTCAGTGTGTGCCAGGGACTGCCCTGAGGACTAGACAAGGACCTGGGAACTGTCTACCTCTGAGGACTGGAAGAGAACCTGGCAGCTGTCTGCTTCTGAATTCCAGGTGACTGTTTGATGGATTCAGGAGGGAGCTGGGACCATGGAAGGGGATCTAGGGAATCAGAGAGACCACCCAGAGTCAATATGAAGAAAAGGTCTCCCCTTGGACTGAGGGGTTTGCTGGACACCAAGGAGTGGAGGGTTTGTGTGGTTTTTCTAATGACTACTAGTGATTAATGATAGTAATTGGGAATCTGGATTAGTGTCTGATTAAGTTAATGGTTGCCCTATGAGTGAAAGTTTGATTATTTTATTATGAATTGATTGAATGATTAAGTTAATAGTTGCCCCATGATTGGAAGTTTGATTATTGTATTGTGAATTGATTGAAGGATTAAGTGAGGAGGGTTTCTCCCTTAGGGAAACCAGATGATTATTGTTTTATTCCTTATACTAAATATTGTGGCCACTGTAGTGAAAACTGTGTGGCCATTCTAATGTTTTTTTTTATATTTTTTTGTTTTCTTGTTTACGTAATTCATTTTCATTACATTTTTGAATTACAAATTTTCTCCCCATCTTGCCCCTGTCCCAACCCTAAAACAGCAATCCCACTGTAAAGCCCCTCCCCTGCTTTGCTCTCTTACTTTCTGGTAGGTCAGGGAGGGTCTCCCTATCCCAGCCCCTGTATATCTTAATTACTAGTTGCAGGTATTGCAGAACTTTAAATTCTAGATTCTTTCGATTCCTCCCTTGTCCCCCACCCCCACTGGAAGGACAATCAATTCAATACAGGCTGTGGATGTGTGATTATACAGGACATCTTCATAGTGGACATATTGTGACAGTGATAATCTGTCTCTCCTTCCTATCCCTCCCCCACCTTTTTCTGTT
>JAQQSW010023657.1:0-10233 GCA_028646575.1 Pseudocheirus occidentalis
CCTTGCCCTGGGAGCAGTTTGGCCGGACCTGCTCTTCTCCTCCCCAGTTAGCAAAATCCACTGACCTTTCTCTTAGCCTTTTTGTCTTCTGGCCTGATAAATGTGGTAACTCTGCCTCCAGTGCAGCCGATCTGCTCTCCTGTAGCCGCGGTTCCCTGCCCGATGCCCTAGGGCCTGAGCCGCCGGGGTTTCAGCTGTGGGTCCCAGACTGCTGTGAAGAGCCCCGCCTGCTGTGCTGCCTGTAGTGCTTTCTGTCTTGTGGAGAGTTTTGGAGCTTGAAAATCTGTTTAGCGTCCCATTTTATGAGTTTTTTAGTGTGTTTGTGTGGGAGCTGTGGTGCTTTGCTGCTTCTACGCCGCCATTTTGGCTCTGCCCTGCTGTTACTTTCCATCAAACTATATTATCAAGTCACAGGGAGAGAACCAAGGAAGTCTCATTTTCAGAAGTTACTGGAATATCCAAATTTAGTTTACCCTTCCTGAAGCTTTAGTATCTCTCACTGTGTGTGGAAGTGTTTCTGGACATAACTTCTAGATAGGAATGTTGCCAGTTATGCTGAGCTAACTTCTCTTTACATCATTCTTGGCTACCTGGCCACAGTTCCTTTGGCATCCTCAAAGTTACAGAGAATATTATTGTCTCAGGGCATGAGTTCATGGAAATCAGGATGGAGGAAAGCCTTTATTCTATTTATAAGGGCAAGCAAGAATACCTCAGGTATCTTTTTTATTTTTATAAATTCTACTGCTCTGCCATTTTGGCTTCCTTTAGTATGATTTTGGAAGTGGATGAAAGGTTAATAAATGTTAATCTGCATTAATATTCTAAGATAGCTGCTTCATTTATTATGGAGTTGATTGTACCACATATGAAATATTCCTTATCATTAAAGGAATATTAAAATATCCCATAATGGGTCCCATTTGTTTTGCATTTGTTTCCCACAGCCAGGAGAGAAAAGTTTGTGTGTTTCTCAGAATATTTTTCTAAATTTCTTTGGAAGGTTTAAACAAAAACTCTTCCAATATCTTCAAATCATCTACTCTGGAATAACTATGCTATTAGCAACAGTTCCATAAGTATTCATATTTGCAAAATATTATACCTTTTTGGGGCATCCAGTGCAGAGATAATCATTAGTAGTTTGAAGAAGTCAAGAAGACTACACAGAGCTAAATAAATACCCAAATATCCTCATCAAAGTTGCAATGCTGAAAACATAGTTGAATTATTTAAATTTATAAAAGAAGGACAAAAAATGGTGGGATGATGTACAGATAGAGAATTAGTCATGCTTGGCACAGAATGGTTATTGGTAAGGGAACTGGATCTGTGATTTAATTGTGCATAGCAGGAAACTAATAATTATTTTTGGCTTGAATGAAAATAGAAAAAACAGATCTATAATACTACATGTTCATAAAGATACTTGATTATGTTATTGAACTTGAAATCAAATTAAAGTTCTTTGGACTGATAGTATGGGCTAGATATTTCAGCCAAAAATGACACATGGAGCTTTATGAAGAGTAACATTAGATCTGAGTATATAACACTGACATGAGACAGTTATCATCAGGGAGGACTCAGGGTACATATTGCCAATTAGTGTTGAGGGCATTCGCCTTCCAATCAGTCATTTCTCACAACCTCAGCAACAACTTTGACTTCTCACATTGCCTTATTTTACATATCCAATAAGTTGCCAAGTCATCAATTCCAACTCCAAATTTCTCATATGCCTATCTGTCTATTTCCAAAAACAATACCCAAGTTGAGGCTTTTATCACCTATTGCTTGCACTATTAACAATAGCCTACTAATTGGTTTTCTTTCTTTAAGTTTTTTTCCCCCTAACTTTAATCTATTCTCCACACGGCTGACAAAGTGATCTTCATTTTTCGTAAAATGTGTATCTGACCACACTATTCTCCTACCTGCCAAACTCAAATGGTCTCCTTATTGACTCTAGGCTTAAAAAAAAAGTCTTAAGTATCTTATCATTTTTTAAATGTCTATTTTTTTGTTAATGTGCACATCTTAGTACACACACACATCCCAAATCCCTCTTAATTTTAGTGCTTTTTGCCAGTTGATAATGTCCTAATCTCCTATTTATTTTATATGCAGTTTGTATATCGTTGTTTGCGTGTTGTCATCCCCTTTAGATTAAAAGTGGGGATTATCTTTTCCTTTCTTTGTATCCTCAGTACTTAGCACAGTGCTGGCACATGATAGGAACTTTATGAATGCTTATTGACTAATGTTTATATTGACAAGTTTACAAACAAATAGTAATATATATATGTATATGTATATACATATAGACATGTGTATGTATGTATGTATGTATGTGTGTATGTATGTTTGTATGTATGGATATATCCACACATATCTACATACATATAATTTATAAAGTTGGGGAACCAAAGCTTAGGCATAAGACATTTGATTTAATAAATTATATTTATTACACTGATGATAACATTGTAAGCAACATGTTCTTTAAAATGTAAAAGCAAAAGCTAGAAATATATGACTACATTTACATCATAGAGTAAAAGGAGAGAAAGATAATAGAAATGCATTAAGGTTGGGGTTCCTAACATATTCTATATCATGGGCCCCTTTGACAAGCTATGGAATCCTATGGGACTCCTAATAAAAATAATGTTGTTAAATGCATAAAATAAAATACTCAGATTATAAGCAAATTGCTTGTATTAAAATGGAGTTATCGAGATGTGTTTAAAAATTCAGTCTCTGAGTTAAGAACCTTCACTAAAGTGTTATGGGAATCTGAAGATCTTTCCTGCCCCTAGACCCTTTGCTTAAGTGGCTTAAGAGGCTCTGAGAATCTTCCCTGATTTGAAAGTACACTCTACTCCCTAATAGGCTGAACATGGTCACGTGGAGCCATGTGGCTGGAAGATTGTTTTTCAGGAATGCCCTTGCCTTGTTACTTTGTAATTGGGCAGTGGGTCAAGAGGGCTGTGACATTCTTTGACACAGGAGAAGGCTATATATACTCTGATTTGAGGTTTTGTTTTGGGGCTCACCATTTGAGAAGAGTTGTATGATTTGGCCAGATAAGACTCTGGGAAGCCATTGAACAACCCAAACCCCACCCCCCCACCTCGCCCCCTCCCCCACTTCCTCACCCCTCCTCCTGCTTTGAATAACCCAGATGTTGATGTTTCCCTCTCTGGTAACTTGAATAGGTATGGATGTGATGGTTAGATGGCTGGAAGCCCGTCTGCTGATCTGTTTCTTTGACGTCTTGTAACTTCTGTTTGTAACTTGTGTTTGCATTCTCTGAAGTTCTGGGTGCTGACTTTTCCCCTGAACTAGGTAAATGATACGTGTTTGATTGATTAAAGTAAGACTGTTAATCCTTTTTGAGTTGCTCCTTTAGAAAAGCAGATCCAAGAATAAGATCCAAGCTCCCCTGGGTATGCTAGGGTGCTTGCTGATACATAAGGTAGGGCCTTAAGATACTGACAGTAATTTTTAGATTCTTCTATTATTTTGTTAAAATATTATTGTGAACTCATAGGAAATATAATGAAGAAACTCTCTATTTCCAGTGCGTAGAACCTTACCTGGCACACAATAACTATCTAGTAAATTTCTTGTGGGCTGACTGACTGATTACTGTGCAGGAGAGTCTGTGTGATACAGCAGACCTTGGTCCAAATCACCATTATTGTACTCAATGGTCATAAGACCTATGGGCAAGGTCTACATTTTTCTAATTTTTTTGTTCCTCAATTTCCTCATCAGTAAAATGGTGATAATAACTTTGCAATATCTCATGGAATTTTCATGGAGAAAGTATTTTGCAAACAACAAAGTAAAACAAAATAGCATGACATTAAAACAAATTGAAGCACTATAGGAAAGCAATTTATGTTTTTACTCTTTATTTTGCTACATCGGAAATTGTATTATATCTTACTTTAGTCTGAGGAGAAAGCTATGGGGTCATCTACTTCTAGATCACATGTGTAATATAGCATAATAGTTCCATTGTACGAACTCAGGAGATTCACTAGATAACTGTAATTGTCTAATGTTTAAAACGCTATTTAGAACCCAATGAGGTAATCTTCAAATGTACATTGAAATATGGCTCTATGCACATAAGAATACACTATATATGATGTGCATGTGTGTGTGTGTGTGTGTGTGTGTGTGTGTGTGTGTAATTTCCATTTAATCCGGAGAGCTCCTAGGTACCTGTTACCTTTTGTAACATTTAAGAGAGCAAATGTACTCCTCTCCATGTGTACTATGGCTTCTGAAGACTATCCTACTTATCTTCCTTGGTCTTTCTCCACATTTTCTAGTTTCATAAGATCATAGGTATGGAGTAGAAAAGGATCTTGGAGGTCATCCGGTCTAGCCCCTTATTTTAAAGATGAGGAAACTGAGTTTCAGAGAAGTTAAATGACTTGCCCAAGGTCACTCAGAGAGAAATCAACAGGGCATGGATTTTATCCAAGGTCCCATGACTCCAATTTCAGTGCTTATTCCACTACACTAAACTCTTGGTGACCTTTGGTCATGTTATTTGTTCTCTGTACTTGAAATGCTGGAATTCCGGTTTATGACTTTAAAGAAAGCTTTAAGGGTGGTGGGGAGGGAGAAGATGGGGAGGGGGGAGTCCAAATCACATATGAGTGAGTGTGTGTGTTTTAAATTCTACTTACAAATGCATTATTTTAAGAGACTCTTTTAACCCTCATCAGTGTCAATCTCAAAATAGTTGCTGATAAAAGTAAGCCAGGAATCTTGGTAACTGAAGCTGCTACTGCAGTGTTGTGGTTACTTGAAAATCCTCCAGAATTAGCTAAAAGTTTGCTCTACCTGTCACCCTTGATGGTAGGTATTAGTGCTGGTCTAACCTGGGATCATCTTGCATCTTTCACATAGGAGGTATTGTGCAGTTTCATAGCCAGACGACGCCAGAACAGCACACCCTGACAGACTGATAATGGACTCTCAAATGGTGAAAAAGGGGGAAAAACACCTTAAAAGCTTTTTTTTCTTTTTTCTCTTTTCCTGTCACTACAGCATTTTCCTAAAATGGCTCTTGACCAGCAAGATTTGTCAGCAAGTTTAACAGAAAGACATTCCTATTAAGGGAGGGGGGATGACAGAAGTATAGCTATTCCCTTTAGCTATAATGTAGGGCTCATTAGATTCTTTGGCTCTTATCAAGGTGTCTGTTTCAATTAGTCGCCTTCCTAAATGAACAAATATCTTAATTGTTTAGTCTTTTCTTCTTTCCATTAAACATTACTCACAGATGCTCTAAGGTGAAGCAGGCAGAGGTTAGAGTTGCCCACACTGTTTGAGCCTGACCCTTAGGGGTGTTAGGACTTGGGGGTTTCTGATAACTTTCACAAGCTGATAACAATTCATTGCTGCCTGAAGGTCTCGATGTATTTTGTTTGTTACAAAAAGGAGCGTATAGTGTTGCCAGAGTCATGGTGACACATTACTGAGACAAATGTGAAAGTGAATGCCTAACCATGATAAAACCTGAAGGGGTGAAAACTCAGATAAAAGGCACTGAGGTATTTTGAGTGCATGCTATGTCCAAACCTATCATTGGCTTCTGCCTGCCTTGAAAGTATAAATCATAGACTGCCAACACCCCCTACCCCAAAATAACAAAACTATTTTCTTTAACTATTCAGAGTGTGTAGATTCTGGCAGACAAGTTTTGCATTGCCAAAGAACTTGAACTAAAGTTATTATTTGCACAAACACTTTTTAATGTTCAGAAATCAGAAAGTCATTTAGGTTAGGGGTAGACAGCTGTGTGAAGTGTATTCCAGTAAGTAATTCCTGCAAATTAGTAATTCAGCAAAATATGCAGCTGGTAATTTTGTTGTAAAATCAACAATTTTGGAAAGACTTGGAAGCTGAAATAATGGCTTTAGGATAAAGCTTAAAATCTAGAATAATTGAACCTGAAACAAATTTCTTCTAGAAAACGGCATTATTTTTTATTTTGGTATGCTGGCATATTGGAAAAATAAGCTCTTGATATTAATTCTCTCCATGGGAAAATGTATATGTGTATCTCGGTTCATTTATGTGTATATGCATGTGTGATTCCTTTGCTTCATTTAATTTTAAAAAATCTGTCAAAACTATTAATGACCAATTGCTGAGCATGTGACCATTTGCTTGTTATTTCTAACCAGCCCTCTAATTACATGAAAATTTTTGTAATAGTCTTAGTTATCATCTAAACTATTCTATATTTATACATTTCTTCTCCATTCAAATGTAAGGTTTTTGAGGGGAGATATTGTATTTTTTTTTCTTTTCATAGTTACATTACACAAATATTTTGTTGATCAAGCTAGCTTGGTAGATGGGGCTTGATCTAGGGACTGGACTTGTGATTTTTGTTAATTTAGGAAACACCTCTTTTCAACAAAGGAGGCCATCATTTTCTTTGCAACAAATAGTCTTAGAGAACTGACTAGAGCAATCACTAAGGGGCAAACTTACTTGTCAACAGTCATCCAGCCAGTGCATGATGAATGAAAGATTTAACTATTTAATACCTCTCTATGTAGAAATATTTATCATCTATCTAAAGATAAACTATACCTATTTATAGACAGACAGACAGACAGACAGAAAACAGACAGACAGACAGATAGATAGATAGATAGATAGATAAATAGAAAGATAGATAGATAGATAGATAGATAGATAGATAGATAGATAGATAGATAGATAGATAGAGGAAAACTCTTTCCTATCTTTGATCCCAGGCTTTTGCCAAAGTTAGCAGATTTGCTCTCTGGAGACTGATGGCACAATACTCATCTAATCGTAACTCTATAGCTGAAAATAGTTGGTAAAACTCCAAGCTGATCAGGAATCACAGAAAATGTTGGACAAAAGAAAAATGTGGTAAAAATTCAAGTAAATTATCGATATCCTTTATACCTACCTAATCTAGGATGTACCTAGTCTAGTCTATTCCCTTAGCATAAAAGCTTAAACCATCTTCTGGAGGGGGAAGAGCTCTGGGATTCATTTTGTTATGAAAATTAAAGAAAACAAAAATTTCAAGGTAAAACCAAACAAAAATATAATTCAAGGCCTCCTTGTTCTCTTAAGGTCATATTTTCTGAATAAGCAAGTTTTCTTATGATTCTGAGGTGACCCCATATATCATATCGCTTCAAAATAGGGGCATGAACTAGCTAGTAATGCTTTCAGCTAGGAAGCTGTCAGTGATAGGAATGTGCTGAAGGGGTAGCCCAGAGAGACAGAAGTAATGATTGCTCAGTGAAATGCCTTGAAATTTTAAATTGGGGACCTAAACCTAGATATTTTAATGGGAAGACCCTTTAGCTAAAAACAACAACAAAGAGCCAAGAAAAGAGAAGTACAGCAAGAAGTGATAAGGTAGTTTGAAGGAAAAAACAAACAAGCCAGTCAACCAGATTTAACTAGCTTCTTGAGGCATCTAGGCAAAAAGGGATTACCACAATCTATCATCACGTGATGAAAAGAATATTTCATTTCATGTCAAGAGAGCTAGTTACAAAGACTATATTTTATTAGCTCTATTATCTTAGGCAAATCACTTAGAGTAATTTCTCTGACCCCATAATTACACATTTTGAAAATGGCTATGTGTGGGGCAGAGCCAAGATGGCAGCATAGAAGCAGCAAAGTTTCACAGTTCCCACACAGCCACCTTAAATACCCAGAAAATATGACTATAAACAAATTTTAGGCCTCCAAAACTCACAAAAATACAGAAAACACATCTCTGGCTGAAGGCAGCTTGGCAGGTGGGGCTCATTCCGGCAGGCTGGGACCCAAAACCAGCCCAGCCCAAAACCAAGGCCTGGCACCAGGGTAGTCAGGAGAAGCTGCAGCTGGAGTCTACAATAGAGTGGATGGGTGGCACCTGGTACAATATCCATATTTATCAAGACAGAAGAAATAAGGCTAAGAGAAAGGTCAGTGGAATTCAAGCTAAATTTTGGGGGGGAAATGCAGGCTGGCCAAACTGCCCCCAGGGTAAAAAAGCAGCCCAACATGGCTGCTTAGAGCCCCTGGCCTGAGAACAGCAGGGGGGCCAAAGTGATTGATCAAAGGCCAAGGGCTCTTGCGTGGGGCAGCCTATATCTGGATTGTAGTCTTAGGTGGTGGTCCTGGGGGTGCACTTTCAGCAAACCAAAGCTGGTGGGGGTTGCAGCACCCCCTTAATAGCTCTGGCAGCTGTGAAAACTCCAGAAATTTGGGACAGAGCTTTCTCCCCTGGAAGCAGAGTTCCACAAAGCTAAAAAATCAAGCAATGAATTGACTGGCCAACCTGAGGAGAAGGAAGTAAATTAAGAAAGCAATAAAACTCTAGAATCCATTTTGGGGACAAAAAAGATAAAAACATGGAGCAGGAGGAAGACAACACAGTTGGAACTCCCACGCCAAATGCTTCCAAGAAACATGAAGATTGCCTACAAGCCATAGATTGACTTAAAAAGGACTTTGAAAACCAAATAAGATAAGTGGAGGAAAAATTGGGGAGAGAAATGAGAATGATGCAAGAAAGAGTCAACAACCTGACTGAAGAGAATAACACCTTAATAAACAGATTAACTCAAATGGCAAAAGAGGCCCAAAAAGCCAATGAGGAGAAGAATGGCATAAACAGTCAAATTTGCCAGATGGGAAAAGAATCTCAAAAGCATTCTGAAGAGAATAATTCCTTCAAAATTAGAATGAAGCAAATGGAAGCAAATGACTTTATGGAAAATCAAGATACTATTAAACAGTTACAAACAAATGAAAAAATAGAAAGCAATGTAAAATATCTCCTTGAAAAATCCACTGACCTGGAAAACAGATCCAGGAGAGACAATGAAATGTATTGGTCTACCTGAAAGCCATGATCAAAAAAAGAACTTAGAAAGCATCCTTCAAGAAATTCTCAAGGAAAATTTTCCTGATATTTTAAAAACAGAGGGCAAAATAGAACTTGAAAGAATTCACCAATCACCTCTTGAAAAAGATCCCCAAAAGAAAACTCCTAGAAATGTTATAGCCAGGTTCCAGAACCCCCTCATCAATGAGAAAATATAACTGGCTGCCAAGAGGATACAATTTGAATACTGTGGAAACACAATTTGGATAACTCAAGATCTGGCAGCTTCTATACTGAGGGATCAAAGGGCCTGGGATATGATATTCTGCAGATCAAGGAAACTGGGATTAAAACCCAGAATCACCTACCCAGCAAAACTGAGTATAATGTTCCAGGGGAAAATATAGTCATTCAGTGAGGTGGAGGACTTTCAAGCATTTCTGCTGAAAAAACCAGAACTGAAAAGAAAATTTGATATTCAAACAAAAGAAGCATGAGAAGGTAAACACTGGAAAGAAATCATAAGGAACTTATCACAGTTGAACTATTTACATGCCAGTATGGAAAAACAATAATAGTAACTTATGAAACTTTTCTTAGTGTGAGCATACGTGAAAGGAATACAAATGAATAAATAAATATATATGTATATGTATGTATGTATGTATGTATACTTATACATATGTCTATATAGTAGGCTATATATGCATATGAATATATATCTGAGCTTGTGTGTATATGTGTACATAGAGGGTCCAGGATCAATTGAATACAGAGGTTTGATACTTTAAAAGGTGAAATTCTGAGGTGGGAGAGTACTAGGAGGAGACAGGGAGAGACAAAGTGGGGTTTATCATCCCATATAGATGAGGCAAGGGATAACTGTTACAACTTTACTCTCATTTATTTTCATTGAATTTGGCTAAGGGAAGGAATGACATAAATTCTAAACTGGGTATCACGCCACACAGGAGAGTAGGGGGCATGGGGATGAGAGTCAGGATGACAGAGGGGAGGGCAGGATCTGGGGGCGAGTTTCTGGAAGCCCAAAGTTCAGTAAAGGGACAAGGTAGAGAACAGAACAAGGGGGGAGCGTGGCCTAGGAAGGAGAGACATATGATCAGTCTGTCACAATATGGCCACTGTGAAGATGTCCTGTGTAATTACACATGCACAGCGTGTATTGAATTGCTTGTCCTTCCAGTGGGGGTGGGTGACAAGGAAGGAACCAAAAGAACCTAGAATTTAAAGCTCTACAATACATGCAACCAGGAATTAAGATATACAAGGACTGGGGTAGGGAGACCCTCCCTGCCCTACCA
>JAQQSW010023658.1:0-10233 GCA_028646575.1 Pseudocheirus occidentalis
GAACTGTTGAAACTGTGAACATTGTACTGAATGAAGATTTGTAATGGAATAAACAGAGTGTTCACTAATACTATGTAATCCGAATCTTAAAAGCTCCTCACAGTAGCATTCTCTCAGAAATCTACTGCTGATTGGCGTTACACCCTCCAAAAAAGAAAAGAAAAGAAAAGAAATGGGTACAATTATTTAATAAGGTAGTATGAACAGCTGGTTGGTACAAAACATCCCCCTCTCTGGGGGCACTGTCTCAAGGAAAGAGGATTCAAGCCTGGAACATATGATGAGGGAAAGGAGGTAACTCAAAGCTCCCTGAGATCCTTCTCTCTTCTTTCTGGGGCCCACATGAAATTCTCCTTACATATAGGTATAGTTTTCTGCTAGGCTCTTTGCAGAAATGTCTGAAGTCACTTTTTGTCAGTCTGTTTGGTTTGTCTTTAGCTCCTGAAGAGACACAGTTTGGGGGATGCTACTAGGAAGCCTATGAGAAATCCAAATCCTCTCCAAGTTTCCAAGGTCCCGGGGGAGGGGGACAGTGAGAGAGTCAAACAAAAACTCCTCTCTGGGCTCTACACTGATTTGCTATATCACTTCTAGGGCTATTGAGGCTAAAGCTGAGGGTTTTATGTAAGACCCAAAGGACATAACTAAGTTTCTTCAGCCAATCCCAACATAGCTCCCATGCAGTTACTCCACTTCATTAGCTGGAGAGCACAGGGGACAGAAAGTCAGACAGAAAGGCAGGAAAATCTGAATTCAAATCTAGCTTAAGACAATGATTAGGGGCAGCTAGGTGGCACAGTGAGTAGAGCACCAGCCCTGGAGTCAGGTAGACCTGAGTTCAAATCCGGCCTCAGACACTTAACACAAAAACTAGCTGTGTGACTATGGGCAAGTCACTTAACCCCAATTGCCCTCCAAAAAAAAAAAAAGAAAAAAAAAGACAATGATTAGCAGGGTGACCTTGAATGCATTATTTAACCTCTGCCTGCCTCTGTTTTCTCAGCTGTAAAATGGGGATAATAACAGCACCTACCTCCCAGGGTTGTGAGGATCAAATGAGAATGTTTGCAAAGCCCTTTACAAACCTGAAAGCTCTAAGTAAAAAAGCTCCTCCTAATCTACATCCTCCTCCTTCCCACTCCTTCCAAACTCATCAAGGACTTGTCCCATTTAGTCTAAGAGCCTTTATGGCTGACTCAAGAGAAATGTCTTAAGCCTTGTTCATGCCCTGGTTCCTATCTCCAACTGATTGATTTCATCAATAAATCACTGTCTGGAACACTTTCCTTACACTAGCCAAAAGGCAATGCACCGTGGAAAGAGCACTGATATACTGGAGTCAGAAAACCAAGGCTGTCGGCCATCTATGAACATGAGCAAGTCACTTTCCTCATCTGGGCCTCAGTCTCTTTCCTATAAAACTGGGGGCTGGACCAGACAACTCCATGATTCGGTTCTAACATTCACTCCATGGCTCTGAGAGAGGCCATTATTCATACCTGCAATGCACTCATCCTCCTCCGAATCTTTGCCGACTGAAATTGTCTGCTTTCTTCAAGCTCACGTGTCATCTCCCCCATGAAGCCTTCTCTGAGGTCTCTGGATGGGAGTAGTCAAGCCTTCAGATTTTCTTTGTAAATTATAAATGTGCTTTATTGAAGTTCTCCTTTGTACTGATCTCATGCTACCTTGTAACATACATATTTAATCTCTCTCCCATACTTGCTAGATTGTAAACTTTATAGGAACAGGAAGTATTCGTGTTTACATACACAAATTAGCTGGTGCCTAGCATAGACTAGGTGCTATACATGTGTTTGGTAAGTTTATCAGAATTCAATCAAAGATAAAGTTAACAGTTTCAGTCCCACCCTGAAGCCCATTTAAAATAGCCACCAACCTGATGTATATATGGAAAGCTAAAAGTCAAACTTGTTTAAAAATCAAATAATTTCTCATATCAAATTTGTTAATCAAGTTCACTTTTTATGTCAAGTAAAGTAGTTTCTCTTACAATGAGACTTTCTAAACATTACTTAAAGTCACTTGCATTATGAATTACATAAATCTTATATTTCCTAGGAGGCCCTTAGTCAACAGGTAGAGAACAATACCTGTTTGGGAGAACTTTTCTAAGGTATTAAATCACAAATAGGAAAACAAAACATTTACGAAAGGGCTACAAGCAGGACCTTCTTTTCTACTATTATCTCGCCTACCCATGCTTAAAGACAGTTTGAATGCCCGTGACCCATGATAACCTCCAGTCACCTCGTAGACCACTGTGAATTTCTTTTATTTACCAATTTTATATTATAGCTGCTTGTAGATATACTATGAATTATAAGCTGCATAAAGACAAGGGCCATATTTTAATTATTTGCTAAGCACAGTGTTATACAAAGTTCTATATAAAGCCCAGTTCTATATACACAACCAACAAGTATAATATTTTGCTAATAGGATTTTTGGTCAGGGTAATTCACTATCTGTGTCAAGTTTTCTATTAGATTCTGAATCTATATTTCCTAGTATGAAATGTAAGAAGTATAAACACATTTACGAGATAACAGCATACTTTCATGGCATAACCTGTTTCTTTAACAATTATACTAAAATAGAAAGATAAGTATAATAAAAATCTCTGTCAATTGATCTTTCTATAATACATATTTTCCTAGAGTTCTCAACATGAATTTTTAAAAACTATATTCTATTTTATTTTCGTGAACATCTGCCTTCTTTCCCACTTTCTCCCGCTGCCATTGAGAAAACAAGAAAAACAAAACCTCTGTTACAAATATATATATATATATATATATATATATATATATATATAGTCAAGCAAAACAAATTCCCACATTGGCTATGTCTCTCCCTCAAAAAAAAAAATCTCAACCTGCACACCTAGTCCATCAACATGTTTCATCATGACTCATCTGGAGCTGTGACTGGTCATTAACCTAGAGTGTTCATCAGAGTTCCTAAATTTTTTAAAGTCATGTTTGTCTTTACAATACTTTATTATTCTTTGTGTGTAAATTGTTCTCAATTCATTTGGCATAAGATCATTTAAGTTTTCCCAGATTTCTATGAAACTGTATATATATATATATATATATATATATATATATATATATATTATAGCACAATATTATTCCATCACATTCCTATGTCATAACTTGTTCCATCATTTGTTAAGTGATGGACATTCAGGAAATTTTCAGTTCTTGCCACCACAAAAAGAGCTGCTAGAAATATTTCTGTGTCTTTTCCCTTTATCTTTGTTAGCTTTGAGGCACAGAAACAGTAGCAAGATTGCTGACTAACATAAATTTTAAAAATGACAAATGTTGCCCAGAATTTATATCAGGTCTAGACCTAGGGGATCCTCAAAAGTTTTTAAATAACAGAGTTAGAGAAAAGGAAATCTAAACCGGAAGCTCTATGTGCCAATTTGCTTGTAGATGCACTAACGCAACAAATAAACCAAACATTGGCTTTTCTAATCATAAAACAAATATGAGAACCAAACAATATGCTATCTGATCCTTTTCCTTTTAGAAAACTGTTGGCATGTTTGCGTTCACTTTTCCCAGGAAGTCTGTTAGGTGGGCAATACAAAAAGAAAACATTTTCCTTATTTTACTGTTGTGCAGTCACCATGGATGTGGCTAAATGGAATAGTTTGCAGGATCTGTGTACAGGATCATCTTTAGATCCCAATTTTCTTTTTATTAGACAATAAAGAATAACAAAGTCTGCCATACCAACATGCAATAGTACAAAGGCACTGGATTTGGAATCAGAGAAACTTGTTTCTAATAAATGCAGAAATAAAAAAATTTATAGTGACTCCTCCTCAATCCTGATTCCACCTCCCCCCAAAAAACTTTTACCCCACCAGCTTTATTTCTGGTTCAAGAGAGCAACTCCTGCAGCGAGGTAAGCTGGCAACTGCACTGGCAGGAGCTGTGGCCCACGGTTTCTTAGAAGCCACAGCTACTGAAAACCTAGAAAAACAAAGTTCTCACCAACAAAGTCCACGGCAAAAAAGATATATGGTTTTATCAATGGAAATGAGTTTAATGGAGATACATCAGCATCTGCTTGGCTCATGCACCCTATGGACCACTAGACCTTTCCATTTACATGGCATCCTTTATGCGTTGTTTAGGTTCCTACTAGAAAACAAGGTCCTTGAGAGTAGTGGCTCTGTCTCATCTAGGACAGTGCTTTGCACATAACAAGATTAAATACATTTTTTCAACCGCTGATTCATTCATTAAACAAGCTATTCTGACCTTTATTTCATGACCAAGTGACTGCTATCTACACTCAAAGCAAGCTGATCTACCTTCTGGAAGAGAAAGTGGTTCAATGATACATTTTTACTTTCCAATTTGTCAAGGAGAATGAAACTGTAACAATAAAGAAAAAATATCTGAAAAAGCAGAGAGAAATGCTGACTGGTGTCAGGAAGTCAGAGAGTGGAAGAACATCAGATAAAAGAAAAGGGAAAGGAGCACTGAGAACTAAGTAACAGATACTTGGTTCTTCCTGAAGAAGGAGGAGCTGTACTCTCTGAGAAGTCAAAGAGAAGATAACTAGCAGTGGTTGGTGAAGCTGTACCTATGACTAAGGAAGCACAGTCACCTGCTGACTTGACAAGAACAAAAAAGAAGTCTACTGTTTTTCCAATAGCATGTACCTAGGACATGAGGGAGAAACCTCCAAGACTTATCAAATCCAAAGACTATTCTCCACATTGGGTAAGCAATACGTATCCATATAAAAGATACGGTCAGATTATAACCCTTGTACAAAGTCTCAAGCAAGAAAGGCATATGCGATGCTGTCATTACCATGCCAATCAAAGGTCAGGCCTTTATAAGAGAAGAGTAGATTTGGAAAGTGAACAGCTGGTTAGAAAGATGATGTCTGAAGGCTTTCAGCAAGATGTCTAAGTGAGAGTATGTATGGGACCCTTGTTCTCCCTGACATCACCTCAAAACAACTAGAAATGTGTCTTTAAAAGTAATGGATACATAAAGAGGAAGGGAAGAAAAATGAAAACTGATCAAAATTTTTAATTTATTAGAACCACCTAGAAAAAAAGCTTGATTAAAATATCTGGGAGCAAAATAAGAGTTAAAATGAGATCTCTGGATTATCTTTGATAACCTCAGATCAGGTTAGCTAGGATTCTATGTTAAGCTGTTTTTCAGATGTTGATATATATTTTCAGAAATAAAATTGTTGTTCTGAGGACTTATTTAATCACAGTCTCTCTGTGTATTCTCTCTGACGGCTGTCTTAGCTGTTTCCTTTTCTTACTGGCAGGACCTAGGAGATAGACTGCTGGACTTAGAAGTCAGAAAGGTCTATGAGCCTAAGCCTAACAGAACTAAATATTCTCTCTCCCAGAAAACTACCTACACCTTTTCCCAAATTTCCCTAATTCTTTTCAAAGAATCACTACCTTTGCAATCATGGAAGTGTCTCTTTTGAGGTACTAAAAGTTTAGATTTATAATTCATAACTCAGTAACTATAAGAGTACTTCTCATCATTTTAGGAGTAATTATACAATTGCAATATTTTATTTCTGACCCTAGTTAAAATTATAAATGAATACAATCATATGAAATTTTATTTTTTAAAAACAAAAGTAACTTGAAAGGAAAAAATAAGTAAGTTTCATAAATAAGAGGGGCTGCTAGGTGGTGAATAAAGCACCAGCCCTGGAGTCAGGAGGGCTTGAGTTCAAATTTGACTTCAGACACTTAACACTTACTTGCTATGTGATCTTGGGCAAGTCACTTAACCCCAACTGCCCTGCTTTCCTCCCTCCAAAAAGCTAAACTAATTAAATAAATGAATGAATAAGATGCCTTGGCACAAGGACTGTATGTGCAAAACCTATGTATGGTCAATCTTAAGAAATTAGTTACAAATCTCATAACACAACAGGAAATAGCTGTTTTTAGTCACTTTATCCTGGGAAACAAGGAAAAAGAAGAGTGAGAAAAAGCAATTAATTTTCCACCTTTAACTTTAGAAAGTAAAAGTCCTAATAATGCAACTACTAAGGTCAAGAGATATATGGTTGAATGAAAATAAAATATCTCTGTGTAAGGAGTTCCTCCTCATTCCCTACCTACTTCAGGACTATATTCATCAAATTATCCTAACTTAATTATCCCCCTTTCTTTGGAATCGAGAGATCTCTGATTCTTTCAGAAACAGGAAAATGGTATCCTGAAAGAATTTTTGTTAACAGCTCCCACATTTAACCAATTACAGAAAAAAAGATAATAATACGGAGATTTTCTTTTTGTTCCCTGTTCTTCAATTGAAAACCAAATTTACAAGACCCTCCTGAATAGGATATAAACACTGTAACTTAATTATATTGAGAAGCCAACTTGGACCACAGCCAATGTTTCCCTAGGTCCACACAAAGGTTAAGAAGAAACCTGGGACAGTGAAGGGAACAGTTAAGGACAAATGGCTTCAGATATAGCAGGAGAAAGTGATCACACATCCTTTTGCTTTTTGTTGTTTTTTTTTTACTTTTACTGGGAAGGGCAAATAAAGTCACAGAAAATGAACGACAACTAAAAAAAAACTTCCACAATTATGCTATTTGTTTAAGTCCAGAAAAAGACTAAAAAGTGCCAACAATAAATGCACCTATAATAATTGTGATCTTGAAAATCTTTTATATCCTCTAAGGGTGCATGATATGTCAAGAAGCACCACATAATGAATCTCTTTAATAAATGAAGGATCCTTTTTATAAAGAAATAAACTTTTTTAAATTAAAATTTTCATATGAGGTTTGCCTTCAAGTATTGTGCATCTCTAATAGATGACATGATGCAGGCCTTCTCAAAATCAGGCAGAAAGACTTTTTGAAAGAGAAGTAAGAAATAAAACTCCAAATGCCTTAAAACTTTAAAAAATATGTTCCTTTCAAATATTCATCTATTTAGGCATAAAAATCCTAACATCTGTACATGTATCAATTTTTTTTTTAATGAGAAGTGATTTAAGCACTGAGATTTGGGCATTTTGTATCTCATTTCCCTTCCTACTGTACTGACTCTGAGAAAATTCAGCTATCCATTCTTTTTCTAAGTTAATAAAGAACTGGGTTATAAGATAAAGTCTGCTTTAAAAAAAACGCCAAAAAGCAAAGTATAGCACCATTTTACAATACTGAATACTATAATTCCACATAAAAAGATCATTCTAACTAAAGAAAATACAAGTTTAAATGTACCACAATTTGTTATTTTTGTCAATAAATTCAGGACCAGTGATTATGTTGGGATCTTATTTACCCAGAGTTCCCCTTCACAATATCCATAAAAGTAAGGTAAAACCCTAGAATCACAGGATCAAAGATACAGATCTGGAAAGGATCTCAAAGGTCATCTTAGTCTACCCTTACTCCTCCATTTTACAGGTGAGGAAACTGAGGTCTGAAGAGGTTAAGTGACTTGCTAAAAGTTACAAAGGCAGTGAGTTCCAGGTGAGATCTGAACCTAGGATCTGGGATTCCAGAGCCCATAATGCTCTTTTTATTGTACCACTTTCTCATCAGCAAAATTAAGGGGTTATGTTAGATTCCTAATATTCCTTTCAGCTTTAAAATTCTAGGACGATCTTTCTTTTTGATTACAAAGAAAAGGGAAGTACAGAAGACCACAATGTCCCTTGCCTAAGCACATGAAAGAAGGCCCCTCCTTGTTCTAAGGGATTAGACATGGTAAGTACAAGAGAAGGAAATGGAAGAAGTCTAAATGTTTCCCTCCATCAGAGTGGGGGAGGAGGAAGAAAACTCTTTTAAAATGTGTCTGAAGCATCTATATATACAAAATGAGAAAATTCTATAAGAAAATCCAATTAAAGGAGCAACCAAGACAAGCAAGTAGCAGGAAGAAGTACAGCTGAGCTCTCCTCCACAATTCTTCCAAAAAGAACCAGAAACACATCAGAATGTATCATAACCAGGAAATCAGATAAAAAGTCACAATGATTCATTCTTCTAGTCTAGGTCTGCATAAGGGCACAGAAATACAGGTCTGAGGATAAGCTAGGGAACAGCCCCACAGAGCATCCCAGCACAAGGAGTAAAGAGGGATAAGATACCAGACACTGAATTGTCTGTTCTGTTGCTGTGCAACAGGGCAAGAAGGTTTTGTTTCTAGATCCAAAGGGAAAGACTTGGCCTTGCACAATGCAAGAATGAGTACCAACTGGTAAATCTGACACTCATTACCCAGTTCCAAGTCACAGATCTGGAGTGGACTAAGAAGAGGACCTGTAGGTATGAGTAGCATTCCGAGGTGAGTAGAGGTGGTAAGCTCTAGGCTGTGAACAGAGCGAGGAACCCATTGGAGAAGCAAGCAGCAGTTTTGTGGTTCTGACTCCAGAAATAAAGCAGAATGGTACTCTCAGTTCCAGCTTCCAGGCCAGGTTGAAGGTTGTAGCAGAATAAATGGGGTAAGAAACATGTTCTAAAAGTGGATCTTCAGTTCTGTCACTTTGATACTACAGAGCTGGCTGACTGGCTGAATATAACCACAATCTACTGGAAATCCAAATAGGATCAAGTGCCCAAGTGAACTGTTCAAACCCAAACCTAAGTCAGGGCTTGAAGAACTTAGAGGGAAAGTGGGAAAGTGATCATATTTTGCCCTTGGCCACATCACTTTGGGAGTACTGAAAACATGAAGGTCCCCAGCTTGCACTGTTCCTGAGATTATGTAATAACATCACATTCAATGCCCCAAGAAAACAGCAGCAAGAGTCAAGCCCAGTCAGGATTTTTCTCTAACAATGCACAGAACTTGACTCTTAAGATAAAAATCCAAAGTCAAAAAGGTCGAAACAACAAGCCACCAAAAAAGTATCTCACTATAAAGAAATATTATGATGACAGGAATGTTCATGACAGACCCAAAAGTAAAGCCTCAAAAGAGAACATAGTTCTATACAGGTACAACTAAAATTCATGGAAAAGATAAAGAAAAAGTTTTAAAAAGAGCTAATTTTTAAAAATTTTAAGTAAAAATGAGAGAGCTAGAGAAAAATGGGAAAAGAAATGAGAACTATGAAAAAAAAGAATTAGACATAGAATTAACAGCTTGGCAGAAAAAGTATAAAATTTCACTCAAGCAACAAAGTCCTGAAAATTAGAATAGACCAAATGAGAAGTTAATAATGCTAAGAGAAGGCAATATTAAAACAAATTCCAAATATTAAAAACAAAAAGAATATATAAAATATAGTTTAAAAAAACTGAACAGGAAAAGAGGAGAAAAAAATTAAGAATCACTGGAAAATGAGAACTGCCATGACCAAAAAAAGCCTGAACAACATTATTTTTAAAAAATCTTAAAGGAAAATTGCATAGATCTCTTGGAATTAGAAAGCAAAAGGAAAGCAAAAAGAATCCACTGCTCACCTCCCAAAAGGAAAATTCCCAGAATATTAAAGCCAAAATCCAAAGACTGCAGGTCAAAGAACAAGTACTGCAAGCAACCAGAAAAATAGAATTCAAGTACTGAGGCACCATGTTTAGGATTGCACAAGATTTAGCCACCACCATTATAAAGGAGTGGAAAGCTTAGAATATGGTGTTACACAAGGCAAAGGGATAGGGATATAGGGATATAGGCTTACAACCAAGAATGATTTACCCAGGAAAACTGAGTGTAATACTACAAAGGAAAAATTGGACCTTTAATGAAATGGACCTTTAATTAAACAGTCAATAAACATTTATTAAGCATCTGCTATCTGCTTGGCACTGTGCTAAGTGATAGGGTCACAGTGGGAGTCTAATAAGACAGAGTGTAGGAGTGTTATAGACTTGGGTTTTGAAGAATGGAAAGGAAGTGAAAAGGGAAAACATTGGGAAGGGTGAGGATGGAGAAAAGGGCTAGGAAAGGAGAGGTGGGGAAAAACATTTCACATTATTGAGATATACAAAAAAATAACTATATGCTTTTTTTGAGCTACTTCAATTTTGCTTTGCTCACAGAGCACAGCACTTTCTCTGACGTGGGCTGTAATGGGAATCTGAAGCTCTTTCCTGTCCCTAGCCCCTTTGTTTAAGTGGCTCCGAGAATGTTCCCTGATTTGGTGGTCACGTGGAGCCCGTGGCCAGAGGCTTGTTTTTTGGGAATGGCCACACCTTGTTACTTTGTAATTGGACAGT
>JAQQSW010023659.1:0-10232 GCA_028646575.1 Pseudocheirus occidentalis
GCTCAATTTATTCCAGGAATGCAAGGATGGTTCAATACTAGGAAAACCATCATTATCATTGATCATATCAACAAAAAAACTAGGAGAAACCGTATGATTATCTCAATAGATGTATAAAACACTTTTGACAAAATACAAAATCCGTTCCTATTAAAAACACAAGAAAGTATAGGAATAAATGGAGTTTTCCTTAGAATAATAGGTAGCATCTACTTAAAGTCATCAGCAAGTATTATATGCAATGGTGATAAACTAGAAACATTTCCAATAAGATCAGGGGTGAAACAAGGATGTCTACAATCCCACCTCTTATTCAATCTTGGACTAGAAATGTTAGCATTAGCAATTAGGGAAGTAAAATAAATCAAAGGAATCAAATTAGGCCAAGAATAGACTAAGCTATCACTCTTTGCAGATGACATGATGATATACTTAGAGAATCCTAGAGAATCAAGTAAAATACTTCTTGAGACAATAAGTAAATTTAGCAAAGCTGCAGGGTATAACATAAACCCACATAAAACCTCACCATTTTTTATATTTCTAACAAAGTCCAACAGCAAGAGATAGTAAGAGAAACCCCATTTAAAGTTACTGTAGACTCTATAAAATATGTGGGAATCTACCTGCTAAAACAAGACCAGTACCTTTATGAACACAATTAAAAAACACTTTTTGCACAAAAAAAAAATCAGATCAAACCAATTGGAAAAACATTAATTGCTCACGGCTGGGTCAAGCTAATATAATAAAAATGACAATTTTACCTAAATTAAATTACATATTTAGTGCTATTCCAATCCACCTACAAGAAAATTATTTCATAGTGCTAGAAAAGATAGTGACAGAATTCATTTGGAAGAACAAAAGGACCATAATATTAAGGCAATTAATAAAAGAAATGTTAGGGAAGGTGGCTTTGCCATACCAGATTTTAATTTGTATTATAAAGCAGCTGTCATCAAAACTACTTGGTACTGGCAAAGGAATAGAAGAGAGGATCAATGGAATAGATTGGGTACAAAAGACTCAGTAGTCAATGATCATAGTATTATAGTTTGATAAACACAAAGACCACAGTTTTGGGGATAAGAACTCACTATTTGACAAAAACTTCTGGGAAAATTGGAATATCGTATGCCATAAGCTGGACATAGACCATCATCTAATGCTGTACACTAAAATCAAGTCTAAATGGGTGCACTATCTAGGTAGATATAAAGGCTGATACAGTAAGTAACCTGGGGAAGCAAAGAATCGTTCACCTGTCAGATTTATGGAATAGGGTAGACTTTATGAGCAAAGAAGAGTTACAGAGCATTATAAAATGCAAAATGGATAATCTTGATTACATTAAATTGAAAAGGTTCTGTACAAAGAAATCCACTGTAAACAAACTTAAGAGGCAAGTGGGAAATTGGGAAAGAATTCTTAAAATTGTCTCTGATAAACACCTCATTTCTAAAATATACAGGAACTTAAGTCAAACATATAAGAATACAGTTCTTTTCCTAATTGATAAATGGACAAAGGATATGAACAGGCAAATTTCAGAATTAGAAATTAAAGGTATCTATAATCATATGAAAAAATGCTCTGAATCATTATTGATTTGAGAAATGCAAATCAAATCAACTTTGAGGTACCACATCTCACTAGTCAGATTGGCTAAGAAGACAAAACATGAACGTGACAATTGCTGAAGAGGATGTGGAAAAATTGGGACACTAATGCATTTTTGGTAGAGTTCTGAACTGATTCAACCATTCTAGAGAGCAATCTGGAACTATCCCCAAAGGGCTATAAATAATTGCATACCCTTTGGCCCAGTAATAACACTTCTCGGGTTGTATCCCAAAGAGATCATAGAAGTGGGAGGAAGATCCATATGTACAAAAATATTTATTTCAGCTCTCTTTGTGGTGGCAAAAACTGGAAATTAAGGGGATGCCCCTCAATTGGGGAATGGCTAAACAAGTTGTGGTATATGAATGTAATGGAATACTATTGTGGTATATGAAATGAGTAGGGGATGGACCTCATATTTATCTGGAGAGGCTTATACAAACTGATGCTAAGTGAGAAGAGCAAAACCAGGAAAAATTTGTACAAAATCACAGACACATTTATGTGTGATTACCATCTTTGATAAACTGGTCTCTTCTCAGCAACACACAGTTATAAGACAACTCTACATGTCCCAGGATGGAAGACCTTAGCTCAGACCCAGCCTCAGACACTTATTACATTTGTGATCCTTACCAAGTCACTAAACCTGTTTGCTCACCTGTAAAATGGGAATGATAGCAGTTCTGCCTCCCAGGGCTTTTGTGAGGATCAAAGGAGATAACATTTGGAAAATGCTTGGCATTGTCCTAGCACACAGTTGGTGCTTAATATATGCCTATTCACTTTCTTTCAATTTTCTTTTCCCATGTAGAGGCCTCTGTGGAAGGACTACTCTATTTTTTTCTCTTGTCTATGTAGTTGTACAGAAGCAGTATGACCTCTCCTCTGTCATAAAAAGCAACATATCCCTAAACAATTCCATCCTTAGATACTTTCCAAAAACTCTAGGCCTTGGTCCCCAAGTTCTGCATAGAAAATATATTTCCTTGGAAAGGAGTATCCAAGGGTCCCTCTTCTACACATCACCTCCCTTTCTTGGATTGACTATTCAATTCTGTAATATCAGCAACGTGGAATGGCTTTATTAGTTCCAGATGACTTCAAGCAAAGGTGGGGCCATGAGCATGCTTGTGGCATATGCAACACCCAAAGGCCAAGGCATCACTGTCTTGCCTGGACCAAGACACTGATGAAGTCAGCAAGGACCACATGAGACGGCTTAGGCCATTCAAAGTGCATCTGGCCATCCATATTAAGACTTAGGCTCCTCCCCCATCCATAACTGTCTTCTCCAAAATCAAAACATATTCAGCTGTAACTTATCTATGACTGAGGAAATCCGAAGCTCGTATTTATGTAACCCAAGATACATGGCCTGCTTATTGACTTTTCAGTCCTCTGAGCCTTGACATCTCCCTTTGTTTTACCTTTTCCAGGTGTTTCCATATGACACATAGTTGAAGTTTTAGTGGTATTTCTCCAATAAGTGTTTTAGTTCCTTGGGAACTGGAACTATCTATTTATTACTATTTTTATATCCATCACAGTGTGGCACAAAGTAGAGTTTTTTAATTGCCTTTTCAGTTTAATTCTATTTCTCATAGAGAAAAAAATCAAGCCAGCAAAATTACAGATCTTTTGAAATATTAATATATGTTACTTTATCTTCATCAATATCATCATCAACAGCACCATCGTTATTATTATTATTATTATTATTATTTAGGATTGGTAATGTCTAATGGCCAAGCATGGAAACACCAAAGAAGATTTACCTTAACGACCCTAAGGAACTTTGGCATGGGAAAGAGGACCCTGGAAGACCGGATCCAGGAGGAGGCCAGGTATCTCATTGAGGCTATCAGGGAAGAAAAAGGTGAGCACTGGACAGGCAGAGGTATTTTCAATTGCTTTTCCTTTAGAATTATACTTTTCTCTATTGAACAAATGATCAAATGGAGAAAATCTGTAACTGTGGCATGGAGGAGCAGGGAAAGAGGGGTCATCTCTGGACTGGAGCCAGGAAAAATGTTACAAACCCTTTAACCTTGGAAAGGTTTTCAAAGATTGTGATTATTCAGTAGGAACGAGACAATAAATAAAGAAAGGAACCCTTGATGATCCGTTCTCATGAATGCCATTATAAGTGTGTTCTGCTACCAGTAGATAGATTATGCTTCCCTCCTTAAAGAGTTACATGGAAGGCACTGCCTTGGCTGTCCACTACAGGAAGTCCCTACACACACATATGTACACACAGCCCTACCCCTATCCTCTCCTGCTTCCTTTCTCTAGCTCTTTTTTTCCTATTATTCATCCTTTCTTTATACACATAAATCATTGATTTCCTTTTCTCAGTGTCTTCCCTCTCATTTCTGTTTTCCTTCACACATACACACACACATCTATACATACACACATACTTAAATGTATACATATTGCTATCTTCAATTTTAAAAAATTTCAATTACTTTTTGAATTAATCATTTATTTTCTTTGCTTCTTCCTCTTCTCTGGAAAAATCAAAACACTAAGAACACATATACATAGTCAAGAAAATGTCCAAAGTCCATCACCTGCCTGTAAGGAGGTTGGTGGCAGGTGGCATCGTTGGTCCTCTGGAATTGTGGTTGGTATTTCACTGATCAATATCTTAAGTCTGTCCAATTATCTTTATTTTCACAATGTTGTTATTGTAAACATCCATTCTTCTACACTTCCTCCTTTTTTAAGCTTCTTCTTTTCCCTTCTCCAAACATCCCATCCTCATCCACTTCCCCTTTCTCCTCCTCTATTTCTATTTACTCTTATTATTATAGACTTAAGGTGAAAATGAACCTTGGAGCCCATAAATCCAATTCCCCCTCATTTTGCAGATGAGAAAACTGAGGAGTGGAGCAGTTAAGTGACTTATGCAAGGTCAATCAGTCAATAATTATTAATCAAATGCCTGTTGCATTACAGGTACCATTCAAAATCCTGGGAATGTAAGGAAAGGAAAAAAGGAAGTCCTTGTCCTCAAGTAGCTTATAATCTAAGGGAGAAGACAACATTAAAACAGCTAAATACAAACACTGTATAAACAGGAAAAACAGGAAATAATAAGTAGTGGGAAGAAATCTTAACTAAGGTCACCAAGCTACTCTAAGGTTGGATTTAGGAAATGTCTGAGGGAAGGCAGGGCTTCCTGGATTCAGTCCCAGTACCTCATGCAGTGCCTTATACTGCCTCCATTCTTTATTCATGTTCTCATGGCTTTTCTATTCATTCCACCACCTCCAGATGTAATTTCACCTCTACTGCTCACATGCATGCAATTAGCTTACAGGTGTGAGTAGCCACGGATATTGGTATATGCACAAATACACTTTTATGCATGTGGGTTCCAATGCCCATTACACAGATGGGCACATCTTTGTGAATATATGCACATGATATGTCAGATATAGATCAGGTAGAGTTTAGAAGGACCCTCAGAGGTCATCCAGTCCAGTCCTCTCATTTTACTAATGAATACCTGGAGGCAAAGACAAATAAAATAACTTGCCCAAAGTCCTGTAAGTCAGTTTTGCTGAAATAAAATATTCCAATTAAATAATAATTCTTTATATATTATAAAATGGGCATGTCATTTTCTTATTCTCACATCTATTTAAACAGTACCTGGTTATAGAATATAAAAAGCAGATTGTGCAGATTGTGCTGTCTGGGGCAGGAGAAAGGTGAGGAAAAAAATATTTAGGAGAAAAAGATTGAAAATTCTGCTGGGTTCCCTTAAAGAACGTGAGTGAAATGAAGAGTGATCTTTCCCCTTTCTCTTCTACTCAACAGGACAGCCCTTTAACCCCCACTTTCAGATTAACAACGCTGTTTCCAATATCATCTGCTCTGTAACTTTCGGACATCGCTTTGACTACCATGATGCTCAATTTCGGAAGCTGCTGAAAAGTTTGGATAAAATATTGAAGCTTGAAACCTGTTGGGAATGTCAGGTAAGAGGCAATCCCTTCTGTGCCTGGAGGGCTCAGCCTCAATTTTGCCATGAACTTCCTCCATGAAACAAGAAATTATCATGGCTGTGAGAGGTTGGTAGGGCCTGAGTCAGTTTGTGCCTGAATTCTAAGCAGTAAAAGGGACTCAAAAGGGGAAAGGAAGGAAGCAAGATTTTTATAAACAGTGACATGAAAAAGCATACATGGAACATCTAATGCTGTTCCAGAACACTGTGGTATCATAATAATGAGACACAAATTTGCATAAAGTTTTCACTTTTTCTAAGATCTTGACCAAGCTTATCAATTTAAAAAACAATTAATAGTGACATGCTGTGTAACAAGTTGTGTGCTATATATAGCACTGATTAAACTGTGGGTCACAACACCATATGGGGTTTTGTAACTGAATGAGGGGGTTGCATAAAAAAAATGGAAACAGTTACAATTTTCCAAAGGTGCAGTGACCAAAAATTAATTCAAAGTCAAATGTGTAATGAATCCAAGATGGTTCTTGCAGTGCTTATCCATGTTGTATCACACAACTTCTCTGCAGCCTTGATTCTGAACACACAGCATGTGCACTTTGCACTGTTCATGCCATCATGCCAAGCAACACCAATAAATTCCACAAAAGCATCTCGGCTCAATTAAAGGCTATCATGTTATGAATTCTAGTGTTTTTTACTGTGCACACAAATTAATTAAATGAATTTTGGCTTCAGATTAGGATGGAAATTACAATAGTTTGTGAAATAGCCCTAAACATACTTCTGCCATTTTGTACTATGTATTTATGTGAAGCGGCATTTTCAGTGTTAATGATTATGATCTAAATATAGATCACTTTGGAAAAATGTTGAAAGTGTTTTATGTACTGCAGTATCAAATATTCTGCCCAGATTTAATACTTCAGGAAAAAGTAAAGAAGCGCCTTCATCTCATAAGTATACAAGTTTGATTTCTTTTATAATACATGGTAAAATTATATTGCAACAAATAATTGTATTAAAATGAATGTCTTCATGGTTTATTTTCAGTAAACATGTGATTTTTATACCTATTTTATACATATCTATAGCCAGCCTTGCATAAAATTTTCTCAGGTGAAAAGTGGTCATGAGTAGAAAAAGTTTAGGAAACACTGTGCTAGATTATGGGGATACAATGACAAAAATGACATGGTGGCTGAACTTCTATAGTTTACATTCTGTTGGAGGGGACAACATGCCCTCGAATGAATTTATATGAAATAAAATAAAGGGAAAAGTTTTGGTAGGAGCAGAATTATAAGCCAGGAGGGCTAGGAAAGGCTTCATGGAGAAATTACCTTGTTGTCAGAGTTTGAGAGAAACCAGGAATTTTATCTTCTCCTCTGCATGAGAGAAAGAAAGGAGAGGAGGAGGAGGAGGAGGAGGAGGAGAAGACACAGAGAGACAGAAATAGAGACACAGAGACAGTAACAGGGAGACAGTGACAAAGACGGAGAGATGGGTACAGAGAGAGAGACAAATACAGATGGAGAAGAAGTGAAGAAAGAAGGGAGGGAGGGAGGGAAGGAGGAAAGGAAGCTCAGAGACAGACACAGACTGCTAGAGAAAAAAAAATGAGACAGAGAACAAACACAATCAGAGTGACATGAATAATTTAAGGGCTTACCTTTTTGGTTTGTAAACAGCTTTACATATATAACTTCCCACCTCAGTGCCTTTGCATTGGCTATCCCTCATCCTGGAATGCTCTCCTTCCTTCGTTCTACCCCCTTGGCTTCCTTCAAACATCAGTTGAAATTTCACCTTCTGTTGCAGGATATCCTTCCTTGTCCCTGCAGCTGGTAGTGATTTCCCCTCTGAGACTATCTTTCTATGCTCTGCATTTCTCTTGGATGTTCCTTGTTATTTTCATGTAATCACTCTCACTCCAATGTAAACTACTTGAGGAGAGAGACTTGCATTTTTCCCCTTCCATTGCATTCCCAGCACTTAGCACAGTACCAAGCATATGCTAAAAGTTTATTAAATATTAGTTGATTGACTAATTTTTAGATGCTCACAACTACCCCTTGAGGTAGTTACAGTTATTATCCAGATTTTACAATTAAGGAAACGGAGGCTGAGAGGAGTTTATGACTAGCTTCTAGCTTATAATTGTCTAAATCAGAAGTAATACTCAGATCTTCCTGGGTCTCATTCCATCACACCATCCGCTCTGCCACCTAGATGGGCAATGAGTAAAATTCACCAAAAAAGACACTGCCCCATGATTTCACTTAAGCCCTCAGGAGTCTGGCTGTGCAAGACATTGAGGCAGTGGAGAATAATAGTAACTTTCAATTCTCTAAGAGGAACGAAACTGAAATTCAAGACAAGGGAACTCTGTGGGGCTAAAAGGGAGACATGTGCCAAGTGCCAACAGATATTATAGAAGTCATTTCTCCCCTCCTCTGCAGATCTTCATGCTGCCTAGATTGGTGACATCTTGGAAGAGTTATCTAGGTGCAACAGGATGTGGAAAACAGGCTGGGGTGTGAGATAAGAGATGGCTGAATGCCAGCCTGGGTGTCAGCAAGACTATGGAAGGATAGACAGTAGTCACAAGGAGGGTATATTCCAGGAGTGATTAGACATGGAATTGTTGTCAATTCTACAACATAAAAAATAGTCAAGAACCCTGTCATGAGTTAGGATAAGGACGATGAAGAGACAGGGCAACCTAGCAGAATGTGACACTCATCCCTCCTTCCCTTACACCTTCTATATTATTCAGCTCTACAATATTTTTCCTTGGGTAATGAAATTCCTGCCAGGATCTCACCAGACATTGTTTGGAGAATGGAAGAAGGTAATATGCTTTGTAGAAAGTGTCATCAAACAGCATAAGGAAGATTTAAATTCAGAAGAGACCCTGGACTACATTGATGCTTACCTGAAGGAGCTGCAGAAGGTAATAACAGAAAGTTGTTATTATTTGTTTAAAACTTTACAAAAATTGCAAATATTGGGGCTAGGGGGTGCGTTAACATATTTCAGACTTTATATCTACCTCATAATGTAAAACTTATTTCTCAATGACAACCCTGGAAGGTTGTAAGTAACGGAGCTTGCTAGTGGAGAACTCACAACTTTTATTAGACCTGGAAGGGACCACAGGACACACTGAGTTCAACTGACTGAGTTTATATGGGTGGGGATGGAGAACTGAGCCACAGAGAGGTTGACTTGCTCCAATCACACATATATTAGGAATCTGAGGCTGGAATTAAACCCAGCTCTTTATGTCTGCAAATGCAATGTCCTTTTAATTAGAACCTATTTTGACTGAGATTAAGTCTTGGTTCTGGTATTTCATGCCTTACAATTCGTCCCTCTGCACCTTACTTCTCTCATTCATAACATTAAGATGTTCTATCTACCCCCTATCCTATCCAGAGTTATTATGTGTATATTCTTTGCAAATCTCACAACATTATAAAAATAAGTTAAATTATCAGCATTATATGTGCAATTAAAATATAACCACCTTATTGAATTTGTGCAACAGTCAAACATGTGGAAAGCATTTTAATACGTGTCAATCCTGCATACTTTAAGCTCAGATTAAAAATGTCCTTTAGAAATATTTAGGAAAGTAAATAATAAATTATGAATACATATGTAATATAAGTAAATATGCAGCCCCAAGGGATTCTTCCATATGCTTTAGTGGTCCCATTTCTTTTGAGTTCGGCAACATTGGACTTCCTTTCCAACTTCAATATTTTGCAATTATATACTGTATAGCTCAAGAATGCTGGACTTGTATTTGCATTCCTCATCTTGAATTCATGGGTCAAATTTATCTGGGAACAAACCATTTCTCTAAGTTTCAGCTTATTAATTTGAAAATTGGGTAAAATACAGTTGGTATTACCTGCTTTGTAGGATTATGGTGAAAGTAACTGACATATTGTAAAGCATTTCAATACATTTAGGTTTTGCATTATTAAAATAATGAATTAATGGAGTAAAATATCTATTCTTACTTAGGAAAATATCAATACTAAGAAATGAGATAAATACAAGAACTGCCACTTAGATACATATGACACTTCAGGGCTTGCAAAATGTTTTGTTTTGTTTTGTTTTCCCCTCTGAGCAACACCATGAGATAGGTACCACAGGTATTACATCCATTTCACAGACGGAGAAACTGAAACTAAAAGAGACTGAAGGTTTTGTTGAACAAACATGGAGCATGGACACATGAACCCTTCTCTTTTGAATTAGCGTTCTCTTTTGAAACAGGTGTAGATAGACTAAGAGCATGAAACAGGTAAGGAATGAACCTGCAGCTGAAGGAAGGTCATACAACTACATTGCCCATGAATAGAGTGCAGGACTTGGAGTCAGGAAGAACTAATTTCTATTTTGACCTCAGATGCTAGGTATGTGCCCCAGTGAGAGGGACTAAATCTCCGCTTGCCTTAAGTTTTCTCAACTGTGAAATTGAGATAATAATGTCTCCTATTTCACAAGGTTGTTGTGAGGATAGAATGAAAACATATTTGTTAAACCCTTTTCACTAAGTTAGGCACATGGTAGGAGCTATACAAAAATATTAGGTCTTATTATT
>JAQQSW010023660.1:0-10232 GCA_028646575.1 Pseudocheirus occidentalis
CACACACACACACACACACACACACACCTCTGCCCCTTTATATCTGTAGACATGTGTGATACATAGGTGTGTATGTATATAATGAGAGTTACACACACATATATGTAAAACCATACTATGTATACTTCTATTTATGAGTTCTTTTGCTGGAGGTAGGTGACATCTTCCTTCATAGGTCCTTTGTAGTTGATTTGAGTACTTAGAATAATTTAGTTGCTCACATTTATTCTTCAAACTATATTGTTTGTTTTGGAGTTTGGTTTTGTTTTGTTTTTTGCTTTTTGGAGGGCAATTGGGATTAAGTGACTTGCCCAAAGTCACACAGCTAGTAAGTGTGTCAAGTGTCTGAGGTTGAATTTGAACTCAGGTCCTCTTGACTCCAGGGCCCATGCTCTACTCACTGCCCCATCTAGCTGCCCCACACTATATTGTTTTTACTGGTTATGAGCCTATCAATTGTAATTGTTTCTGTTCTTTAATATTTAAGCAAAATTCCAGCGTCCAGCCTGATTCTCTCCTGGCTCTGATTTAAACTAGGCAAAGGATAGGTAAAGCTATTCTGTCTGGCCTTACCTTCAGATGAATCTGACATGGTTATCCACCATTCCCAACAGTAAACAAGATTACAAAGCCCCATTAGTCTACAAAAGACTGCTAGCATAGCCAAACCAGGGTTATGACAGCACTATTATGGTGAAATGCCCACTGTCCTGTGGGGAAAAACATAAATGGAGTGACTGATTACATTTTGGAGCCACAGGAGGGATCCGCATTGTCAAGAATATGCTACTTGTGGCTGTCCCTAGACCCATCTAAAAACAATAGTTTCTTTCTAATGCATGATTTTTTGGATTGTTCCTGTAGTGGTTGGCACCCTGTTCCCTCATGGGGCCCAGTCAACTACCCCTGGTCTTAAATACTTTATATGTTGGTGAGAATCTCCTCTCCAAACCGTAGCTCATGGGCTTTGCCTGCTTCTGCATGTGTTTGTTATTCCTAGCCAGAAACATTTATTTAGCAACAAAGGCTTTTTATAACACAGCAATGCATGGCACAGTGGATAGAGTACCAGGCCTGGAGTCAAGAAGACTCATCTTTCTGAGTTCAAATCCTGCCTCAGACACTTACTAGCTATGTGACCCTGGGAAAGTCACTTAACCTGTTTGCCTCAGTTTCCTCATCTATGAAATGAGCTAGAGAAGGAAACGGCAAATCGCTCCAGTATCTTTGACAGGAAAACCTTATATGGGGTCATAAATAATCCAACACAACTGAAAACAACTGAACAACAACAAATATTACAAAATGATGACAAAACATTGTCCCTATAACGTTTAGCTCACTCTCCCACAAATATTTAATCCTTAGGATAAGTGGCTCTGGGTAGAACCTGCATGTATGTGCATGGGCAGACATTTATAGAATGCATTGTGGTCCAGGCATCTGAAGAAAGGGTATCCCAGCAGAAAGCACATGCAATTGGAGGAAAACCTCATTCTCCTGATGTTGCAGTGCTGCAGTTAATGTCAGGCCCCCATTGGGCCTCAGCTACCGCTGACAACAGCGATGCTATCTTTCGGACTATCTGCTATCCTGTCCTCCACTTGGTGGAGACAATGTGATTAGTAAGCCTCTTCCTTCAAAGGGGAGCCATGGCTCTCCTCAGTCAGCCTTCTCAGCCAACAGTTATTACTTGTAGCCAGTAGAGAGCGAGTGTTCAGCAGAGAGAGGTGCCAAGGTGATGCCTCTTAGCCCACTGTGCAAAGCCAAACATTTTTACATGCTTCAAAGGATAGGAAAAAAAATCAAACCAGGGTCTTTAGACAAGATTAGTAGAGGTATATCAAGCCGAGAGACGGATGGAGGAATACAAAGTAAACACAATGAAGGTATGTGAAGTAGAATCACTGAGATTCAGCAGCCATTAAGGAGGTGGACTTATTGGGATGTTCTGAGAAAGTACAATATTAGCAGATAATTTACTATAGCAAATAGCCTAAGTACTTCCAGCATTGTGCCTGAAGCGATGTTTCCTGCGAGCCTGCCTGTTCCCATGCTCCATCAGGATAATAATATCCAATCTGCTCAGAGCTCTTTACAGTAATGGTAAGCTTCTAGAAAAGAAGTAGTGATTCAATAATCACTTTATTCCCAAACCCTTCTCAATTGTCACAAAACTTATTATATTATAAACTATTTTGTAGGATTCTTTTCATTTTATTTTTTAAACATTACTTAGAGATTGAAAGGTCCTAGTTGATTATACGAGGTAATGCATTCAGACTGAAAGTGTCTATGGTAGGGAACATCAGCCAGTCAATAAGCATTTATTAAGCCCTTATTATCTGCCAGGCACTGCCCTAAACTCTGAAGAAACAAAGGGAAAAATGGGCCCTACTCTCAAGGGGCTCGAATTCCGATGAAGTGACAACATGTCAACAACTTAGTACATACCAAGCAGATGGAAGATAATGGGAGGAGGGTATGATGCAGGTAGGTGGCACAGTGGACAGAGTGCTGGCCCTGGAGTCGGTCTCATCTTCCTGGGCTCAAACCTGACACTAGCTGTGTGACCCTGGGCAAGTCACTTCACCCTGTTTGCCTCCGTTTTCTCATCTGTCAAATAAGTTAGAGAAGGAAATGGCAAACCACTCCAGTATCTTTGCCAAGAAAACCCCAAATGGGATCACAGAAAGTCACACTTGATTTTAAAATGACTGAACAAACAAAAATATCAGGGGGGGGGCAGTAGCAACTAAGGGGTGGGGGGAGGACTGAGAAAGCCCTAAGCAGAAGATGGGGTTTTAGCTAAGTCCTGAAAGAAGTCAGGGAACCTACGGGGCAGAGGTGAAGAGAGTGAGAATCTCAGGAATATGGGGGACAGCCAATGTAAGAACACAGAGATGGGGAACTGTGTGTGGGGAGTAGAAAGTAGGCTAGTGTGACTGTATCACAGAGTGCATTGAGGGGATCCAGAGTAAGAAGACCAAAAAGATAGAAAGAGACAAAGTTGTAAAGAATTTAAATGCCAAACAGGATGTGGTGGTGTATCCTGGAGACAATAGAGAATTTTTTGAGTAGGAGGGTGATATGGCCAGACCTACACTTTTTTAGGAAGATGACTTTGACAGGTGAGTAGAGGTGGATTGGCACAGGGAAAAACTTTAAGGAGAGACAGATTAGACAGCCACTGTTGGGCTGATTCTGCAGGTGATTTGGGACTATGTGGGAAATTCTCCATGCTTGTAAATGATTAATTTTTTAAAAGCCTGAATCATAAAAATGGCAAAGAAAGAATAAAAGGGTACAGAGAGATGCATTAGAACAAAACACGTCTACTTGTTCTTTTTCATTTATAATTGAGTCCAGAAGCCTAGACAATGAAAATGTTCTTCAAATTAAAATTATATAAAGCCATTCATAGAAACAGCTCTCTCCCCCTCCCATGTTTCTTCATTAATTTAAAATTTTCCACAATCCATATCTTGATTTTATTCATTATCCTTTTGAAAGCCCTCTGCATGTCTTGTATATGTCTGAGCTCAAGTGACCTTACCAGGCAGATCCGCTTCAGGGATTGAAAGGGCAATAATGAATCTGAGAGAATCTCTCAAGTGTAGTGTCCTTTCTATTCACTGATATAGCTTGTAAGGATCCTCACTGTAAAATGGCCATCCACATAATGGCTATTATGGGGATGTGTCTGTTCTACCAAGAACTTAACATTACTCCTAGGGAATGAGCCAGAAATGCTTCTCCATGAATTAACCATAACCATTCCCTACATACTTTACTCATCTTCTCAAACTTTAAACTTAATTGCTACTGAAATTAGTCAGCTGGCTCGCTGACCTCATCCATATGGGTATTTGCTACAGTGATACACTGCAACCTACCAATGCCTTTTCATTCTGTTCCCAAATCCTCTGAAAAGTCTGCCTTGGGAACTTTACCAGTGATGTGTTAGAGCTGGCTTATAGCCTATTGTTAATAAAAATCAGAGCTTAATATATTGGTTTGTTGATTGTCTAGACTTAAGAAAGGGATTAAGAAAATGCTAATGATGCAGATTAAACTTAAAAGTAAGTTCCATGTTTATTTCTCTCCCCCTTGTAGATACCAGATAGTTTTGATAATTACTGCCTTATAATATAGTTTAAGACCTGATACTGCTAAACCTCTTTCCTTTACATTTTTCTATTATTTCCTTTTATATTCTTTATTTTTGTTCTCCCAAGTGAATTTTGTTATTATTTTTTTAATTCAGTAAAATAGGTTTTTTGGTAATTTAATTGGGATGAAATTTAATATATAAAATAGTTTAGATTAAATTGCCTTTTTTTGTTATATTGGTCCTGCCTACCCATGAACAATTATTATCCTTCCATTTATTTATTTATAACACAGGATTATATGAGGTAATGCTTTCAGACTGAAAGTGTCTATGGTTTAGGGAACATCAGCCAGTCAGTAAGCATTTATTAAGCCCTTATTATGTGCCAGGCACTGCACTAAACTCTGAAAAAACAAAGGGAAAAATGGGCCCTTATTTATTTGTTGAAATAGGTAGTTTTTAAAAATAATTTTAAAATTATCTGTTTTGTTTTGTCCAATTTATTCACAGGTATTCTATACTGTCTAGAGTTATTTTAAATGGGGTATCTCTTATATCTCTTCTTGTAGAGTTTTGTTTGTGATATTTATATGGATTTACTTTATATCCTGCATAGAGCAGGTTGACATAGGTCTAGAACTAAAAGGGGCCTCAGAAGACCCCTCATTTTATAAATGAGGAGATCAGGTCCCAGGGAGTTTACTTGATTTTCCCAAAGTGACATAGGTAGCAAGTTATCACTGGTGGGATAACATATGTCATCATAGTAGAAAGAGTCGAGAATTAGGAAGGAAAAAGTGATGACAGCAACCTTTCCATTTATGCTGTTTACATTTTTTTCAGAACTGGGTAGGTTTGGATGAGTGGGCAAGGGGTATAAATAATGATAATTAATCTACAGAAGAATCCGTGTCATTTCTCCCTCCCCAACACTCACACCCCACCTCCAGTTGTGATCTTTTTTCAAATTGAGCTTGTTTGCTTTTGCTAAGGTCAGTGAGGCATTGAGCTCTGGCTTAGCAGGGGAGAAAGAAACCCCCAATCGAGTAGCAAACAATCCTATAGCCATATTAGGCGAGCCGTGTGTCTTCTTTCAAACCCACTTGAGTAACGTGTTACCCAAGTATAACCTCTTCCTCCCTGTCTCCTGACCCCATAGATATTTTGTCTGCCCCTGCCCCTAAACAGATTATGTCCATCCACACCCCCTCCTACCATGAAACTATACTAAGCCATTTGTCATCCTCAGCTATGGGTACATTGTTGGTACAGAATATCAATACAGAACTGTGGTGAAGGAAATGAGCCAGAACTTTTGGTACGTGATGGATGTCTAAAAACACATACAAACAGTAGCCATACGGTAATAGGTTCTCTGAACTCTGTGTGTTTTAGTTGGGAAATAGACGTGTGTATAGAAATATATGAAGCAGGCATTCATCCCTGTACTAGGTGTGTTCCATTTGTTTGCTCCTGATGGGAAGGTGTGGGAAGATACAAAGCAGGGCTCATGATTGATGTCGACTGAGGTCAGCAGGACAAAAGCAGAACTGATCCAAAGAGACAAAGGAAAGAGCTATTATGTGAATAAAGAGACTGAATTGGAGAGCTGGACAGAAAGGTGGGGGCAGTTTCACACAGCAGAGAAGAACAAGAATTTCATTTTACTTCATTTAGAGGTGTTTCTTATCTTCCTGCGGCTTTAGGTCTATTTGATCTCCCCAGTTAGAATGTAAGCTTCTTGAGGACAAAGACCATTTTTATTTTTTTCTTTGTGTTCCCAGGGCTTATTTCAAGGCTAGACACCACAGCAAGCACTTAAGAAATGCTTATTGATTGAATGATTGATATTCTGTCATCATCAGAAAAATTTTAATTGCACGTAGCATCATGTTTTACCATTCTTTTTACATTGATAAAGGGTTCTGAAGTGCTGCAAGATATGCTTCCAAAATATTTGCCACTAAGAAATTCTTTTCGATGAACAAAAGACTATTTAAATGTACTGAAATTGGACTGTAAAACCAATTTCTCTAATGAGATAATAGATATAAAACAAACCTGAACTACTATATAAACCAGTCATGATGATGATGATGATAAATTACAGAGAAACAGCCCTACCCCACTGGGAGCTTACAGCCTAATTTATGCAGCACTGATATGGACAGACAGAAAAAAATCACTATTTTTCTTAACCCTGTTTGCCTCAGTTTTTCATCTGTAAAATGAGCTGGAGAAGAAAATGGCAAACCACTATGGGTATCTTTGCCAAAAATACTCCAAATGGGTCACAAAGAGTTAGACATCAGTGAAATGACTAAACAATAAACTCCCCTGCCCTTTCTCTCTCTCTGTCTCTGTCTCTGTCTCTGTCTCTCTCTCTCTCTCTCTCTCTTTCTCTTTCTCTCTCTCCCTCCCCCTCCCTCCTCCCTCTCCCTTTCCTTTTCTCCCTCTTCCCCTCCCCTCCCCCTATCTGTGATTTCATTGATAAAAGTTAAGTGACTGCTTTGCAGTTTATGGTCTCAGAGAGCTGCCTAGAGCACTGATAGTTTAACTCCATCAGGATCACAGCCAGTATGTCAGAGACAGGATTTTTAACAAAGATCTTTCTGACTCCTAGGCTGGGCTCTCTAGCCACTTACTATACCACACTGCCCCTCTCATATGTTGATTTAAGGAACATTTTTTTCCCTTCTTTTTAATTCTTTGTTATAAAGAATTGTTCTTTGGGGGGTGGCTAGGCGGTGCAGTGAATTACCAGCCTTGGAGTCAGGAGGAGTTCAAATCTGGCCCCAGACACAACACTTACTAACCATGTGATGTTGGGCCAGTCACTTAACCCCAGTTGCCCTCCAAAAAGCAAAAAAAGTAAATAAATAATAAATAAACCAAAAAAAGTGCTCTCTAGGAGGAGAGGTACTCTGGGAAATGTAAGTGGATCTAAAAACTATTGTAACCACAGGTTAGTTAGCACCTTTTGACAACATCTGAGGATTTACCATAAACTCTTCCCAGATGATAAATCCATCTGGGCCTCTTACCTTGTTTAGAGTCAAAGCTAAAACACCACAGTGCACAGTCACTTTAAATGCTTTATATAAAGATGATCCCTAATCCTACAGGAACTGAATTTGCCAAAAGATTTTATATGTCATTTGGGGAAAAATGTAAAATCTTATTTTAAAAAAAGTATTTATCAACAGAATCAAGAAAGGTATTCTCTGGAGGTATCCAAAAGGTGTATTTACATCTCAGATAGGTTTGTTGGTTTACACAAAACAATAAATATTGGTTAACCTTGATTCCCTAGGCTGATGTTGGAAAAAAGACAGTGGGCAGAAACTCTCAAATACTAGAAATAGGCAGATCTAAGCCAGTAATAGATGCAACTGAAAAGCTTCTTTATAAAACTAATATAAAGCCTGACCTGGTCTGAACAAGAAGTAGCAGAATGAAGAGGAGAGAGTGGGGAAAAAAAAAGACCATCATGGAAACAGCAACTTTGATCTGCGTTTTTTATGTCCTCAAACAACAAATCTCCAGGTCACCCTGATGGCTGTCAGATTTTATTTGCTCATCTCCCTAATTCCTCCTCTGGGAGTGTTGAAACAAAGAAGGAAAAGGCTACAGAAGCTTTGGAACCGTACTATTGGGAGTACCCAGTGCCCGGGATAAACCTGGAGGCTGAGCATAAACCTTCTCTAGTCAAGAAAGTGAAATCTCTTTGGTTAGCCTAGAAAGGGAAGTTTCGGGATAAACCGCTCTTAAAAAGAAAAAAAGAAGATAAATAAATTTGAATCTCACTTTGCTCTGGTTTGCTACAATTTCTTCAAATCTGAGTTGTATGAAATTGCAGAAACCTTTGGGAGGGTCATTTTTTTTAACTTGAATTAATGAATGAAAAAAAATTACTTCCTCTATGTTAAACATTGTGCTAGGCATTGATAGGCAATTTTAAAAGCAGATATAATCCTTGCCTTCATGGTCCTGATATTCTAATAGGAGACCTTGACACATATAAGGTGGACAAAAGGGGCGGTATTTTGGTTTGGTTTGGAAAACGGAGATTGACACCATATTTCTGATAGGTAGTGTCAGCACTGAGTTGATTATGGGTCCAGGACTAAAAATCACGGAGGTGGGAGTGGGGCTGGGAGAAGACATGGAGAGTTGGGAGTTCTGGAGCTGAAAGGGTAGAGGCTCTGGTCTGAGTGGCTATTCACGTGGTGAAAAAAGAACCAGGGAGTAAAATGAAGCTTAGCTAGAACCATCCTTGGTGATTGGAAGTTTTATCATCTAGTTTAGATGAGAGATATTTTAATCATGTTAACTATTTAACTTATTAGGTAAACCAAACCAAAGGTAGAGAAGAGAAGCCTTATTTTAACCCACATGGCAGTAGAGAAGACATTGTTAGGGTAGAAGAAAGTCAATCAATTGACAAGCATTTATTGTTTTGTTGTTGTTGCTTTTTGGAGGGGGGTGAGGTAGGGCAGTTGGGGTTAAGTGACTTGCCCAAGGTCACACAGCTAGTTTTGTGGTAAGTGTCTGAGGCTGGATTTGAACTCAGTCCTCCTGACTCCAGGGCCAGTGCTCTATTCACTGTGCCACCTAGCTGCCCCAACAACCATTTATTAATCTCTTGCTATCTGCCAGGCAAAGTCCAACTCTAGAAGGGGAAAGGCAAAAACAACAGTCCATGCTCTCAAGGAACTCTTATCCTCATGGGGAAATAATGTGTAAATAATTAGGCACATACATGAGATGCTATACAGTGAGCAGAAGGAAGGTAAACTCACAAGGGAAGGCACTAGCAGCCATGATTTGAACTCAGGTCCTTTGGCTATACTTCATCATTCTGTCCACTATACCATATTATTTCAGTTTTGAACAGTATTTGGAAAATACAAATCTTGAAGGGGAAAGAAGATACCCTAGGTCAGCAGCTCTCACCCTGTGGATCATGACCCCTTTGGGGGTCGAACAACCCTTTCACAGGGGTCACAGAGGTTGCCTCTCTTAAACACATTTCTGATGGTGGTCTTAGGACTGAGACGCTGCTCCTCTGTTAGTCTCCAGGCGGGTCTGCCCACAGGCAGATACGCCCATTTACGAGTATTAAAGGGTCCTGGCATTAGGAAGGTTGAGAACCACTGCCCTGGGTACTGTTGGAGGGGAAAGGGAGGAGAACAGTAAAGGATGAAAGCCTTGAAATAATGAAGGTGGAAAGAGTGTGTGATGTGCACACGGGGCCATTTTTTTTCCCCACTACACTGACAATAAGCATGTTGAATCAGCCTTTGTTGGAACGAGTTATGGCAGAGCAGGTGTTTTAGTTCATTTCTGAGTGTGTATTATTTAAGGGGCTCTGTCACTCGCAAAATCCATTTGGATTGCTTTGAACCAGAACAGAGGGACACAGGGCAAACCAGACCCGGGTCTCTGTCACCTGGAAGTTTATAAGGTAAGCAATTAGCCAGTGGATTATATGAGCTCTCAAGATAATGCTACATCTTGTTTAGTCCTTTTTAACAAAGCTGAAGCTTGGATCCAGGCCTTAATATTTGTTGGTGAATTACATGTTGGCAGTGGGGTATTCACCTAGAATTCAACAGGTCAGGATTCTGGCTTCGCTCCCCCACTAATATGCTGTAACATTCGACAAGTCTGCTAGTGTCTCTGAGCCTTGGTTTCTTCTCCTTTTGAACAAGAGGTTTGTGGGTGGTGCAATGAGAAGACCACAAGTTTTCAAACTCAGAAAACCTGAGTTTGAATTCTAGTGAATTCTATGGTCTTTCTTCTGATTATCTCCAGCCAATCACTTGTTTTTAATTAGTGACCCTTTCCCAGTCCCCGCCCCCCACCCCTGTGGTCTAGAAAATCCCCCTAAATTTTTTGACCCTCCTTTTGTACCAGAGAAGTCTGAATTATTATGGTATTAAAAGATAAAATATGTTGATATTATACAATACTATATAGATATTTTAGGCATTTCTGAGTTCTTCTAGACTGTCAGCCTCTTGAAAGTAGGGGCTGTTTACCTTTCTCAGCACTTAGGAGAGTACCTGGCACAGAGTAGACATTTAATAGGTGTTTATTGGACAAGTCTCTTAAA
>JAQQSW010023661.1:0-10232 GCA_028646575.1 Pseudocheirus occidentalis
ATCCCAAAAAGAAAACTCCTAGGAATATTATAGCCAGGTTCCAGATTTCCTGGATCAAGGAGAAAGTATTACAGGCAGCCAAGAAGAAACAATTTGAATATTGTGGAAACACAATCAGGATAACACAGGATCTAGTAGCTTCTACATTAAGAGATTGAGGGACCTGGAATATGTTATTCTGGATATCAAAGGAGCTAGGATTAAAACCAAGAATCACCTACCCACCAAAACTGAATATAATGTTTCAGGGGAAAATATGGTCATTCAATGAGGTGGAGTTCTTGATGAAAAAACCAGAGATGAATAGAAAATTTGACATTCAAATACAAGAAGCAAGAGAAGCATGAGAAGGTAAACAGGGAAAAGAAATTATAAGAAACTTACCAAAGTTGAACCATTTACATGTCTACATGGAAAAATGATCATTGTAACTCATGAAAATTTTCTCAGTATGAGGATATTTGAAGAGAATTTAAATGTGTGTATACCCTCTATATAGGAGGGTATATATGCATATGAATACATATGGGATTATGTGTATATATGCATACAGGGATACATAGACAGAGGGCACAGGATCAATTGAATAGGAAAGATGATATTTAAAAGGTGTAATTGAGAGGTGAGAGGGGAATATAATGAGAGGATATGGAGACAGAGAATGGTGTAAATTATTTCACATAGAAGAGGCAAGGGATAACTGTTACAATGGAGGGGAAGAACAGGAAGGCAAAAGGGAATGGATCAACTGTACTCTCATTGAATTTGGCTTAGGGAGGGAATGGCATACACTCTAAACTGGGTATCTTGCCCTACAAAAGAGTAGGGGGAAAAGGGATGAGAGGGGGGATGATGGAGAGGAGGATGGGTTGTGGGGGAAAGGTAGTTAGAAGCACACACTTTTGTAAAGGGACAGGGAAAAAGTAGAGAATAGAATAAGTGGGGGTCAGGATAGGATGTAGGGAAATATAGTCAGTCTTTCACAATATATCCACTATGGAAATGTTTTATATAACTACACATGTGCAACCTATATTGAATTGCTTATCTTCCCAGTAAGGGTGGGTGACAAGAGAGGAAGAGAAAAAATCTGAAATTTAAATTATAAAATCAAATGTTAAAAAATTTTATTTTTAAATACCTGAAGGGTTATCACATAGAAGGATCAGACTACTGTTGGTTTCAGCATACAGAATAAGGAGCAATGAATGAGCATTTCCAGGGTATACTGAAAAACACATTACATTTAGAGTTAGAAGACCAAAGTTTAAACCTGTATGACTTGGGAAAGTGATTGAACTTCTACAGACCTCAGTAAATCTTGGAACATTCCTTTGCTCCTGCTTCCTTTGTTCCACCATTGAATTTTCTGTGGTCTCCATTTTTGGAAGAGACCAAGACCAGCCATCCTTTATTCCCCTCCCTGCTCTGCTTCTGATTCAGTTTCAACATCATGCTCCTTCACAGCTACCTTCCTTCCTTCTGCTTTTCAACTTCCCTTTACACATTGTCTTTTCCCATTAGAATGTAAGGCCCCTGAGGACTGGGACTGTCTTTATTTTTTTGCTTGTATTTGTAGCTCAGTGCTTAGCATATAATAAGCACTAAATAAATTCTTATTAATCTACCTTTCTCAGCTTTTTCATCTGTGAAGACCAAGGATTGGACTAAGTAATCTTTTAAGCCCCTTCTGACTTGAAATTTATAATCTCCACTTAGAGGAAGTCAGATTTCAGTTCCATATAAAGAAGAATTTATGAATAGCAAGTTTGCTTAGCTCTAATACTTGGTGCAGTCTCATTCCTAGAAATCATTTTACAGCACTTTCTGTTGATCACAACATGAGAAGAGAATGCTGATGGAGCAGTGCAAACCCATATCCTCAGCTGGATAAAGTATTCAGAACAGTTACCTTTTTGGTGTATGACTAGTCAGTAATATCACAGATATGAAAGACATTTTCCATTTGTTTTGGATATGTTAACTTTACCATTTTTGTCCTGGAATCAAACACACTGAACACAGGATTCCTTCCTTCCTTCCTTCCTTCCTTCCTTCCTTCCTTCCTTCCTTCCTTCCTTCCTTCCTTCCTTCCTTCCTTCCTTCCTTCCTTCCTTTCTTCTTTCCTTCCTTCCTTCTTTCCTTCCTTCCTTCCTTCTTCCTTCTTTCTGGGGAGGGAGTAGAATGATGGACTTTTCATTTGAAGAGCAGAGCCAACCAAAATATTTGTGCTCTCTTTTCCACATTTAAAAGTCTTGTGCTCTTGTTCAGCCCAATTTCAGAGAGTAATACAATTTTAAGACATATCCTACTCTTTTTCTAGCATGAAAGACATTGACAGTCAGTTTCATCACCAAGTTACCCATATCCCTTTCAAGTGAGTCAAGTTTCCATAGAACAACCCAAACACACTTTGAGTCATTTTGCAAATAAATTTCTAGAACAGTTGCATAATCTTTTTCTTTTCTTCTTCTTGTTCATATTTAAGAAAAGCAAAGGTATTATATGTCAGATAATGGTTTTGTATTCAAGTTATTTCTTTAAACAAAAGCATTTATGTGAACTCAAACAGCTTGTCTTGATCAAATAGGTAGCCTCATTTGCCTGAGGATATCTTTTTATTAAACAATGCAACTAAATTTGAAATTGGTTATTCATGTAGGTATGAATTAAACCAACAGAATCAAATAAGAACCTATCTCTAGCCCATTTCCAATATATACGTAAAGTAAACATTAAGTGAAATCTTATTTTGAAGGAAAGCTTACATGTTCATAGGCCAGAAAGAATAAAATATCACACAAACAAAAGATTGATCATAAATCTGCCAATCATTTCAAAGTGTAGAAAAATAAGCTTTCTAACTATTGCTACTGGCTACCTGCCTTCAGTACACAACCGATCAAGCTGTGGTTGCCTAGAGGTCACCACTTCCTCTGAAGAGAGGGCTTTGCAAACAGTGTCATGGCAGGCTATCGTTTATTTATTTATTTAACAAGCTTTGGACTGTTTTGGGTGTTTCACCTTTATTGGGCATGCACTTAGAACTATGGGCAGAAATTCTTGCACCCTGGACAACTAGCACAATTTGCCTGAGATGAGCATGCCCTCAGTTGTAGGGGATAATAGGGAACAGAGCAGAACAGGTAAGAACCCAATCTAGTCCTCTATCTGATAGCTTCCTACTTTGACTAATTGTCCTTGCTAATCAGGGACTAGATTAATCAGTCTTCCAATCCACTACCAGACAAAGCATTCCAAATATTTGCTAGGGGCTAAGTTTTGTTGTTTCCCTGTTAGAAAGGAATCCAAATACTTTCTCTAAATTTGGTGTCCTTGTTTTCCCACCTATTTACAGCACCACCTCCACAATCAGGTCCTGAGCACTTGATTCCTCTCCTTTGATTTGCCAAATCCTAACGTTTACTGGATCCCAACTGCATGATTCACAGTCATACTGATGGATGTATTTATGTTGTTTGTGGGAGGGCAAAAACATGGGAAGAATACTGGTGCTGGAATCAGAGGGCCTGAGTTCAAATTCTGACTCTGCTAATTACTATATTTCCTACCTAAGGAGAGTTACTTAACCCCTCTATGCCTCTGTTTCTTCATCTATAAAATGTAAAGGTCGAAATAGATGACATCTAAGGTTCCTTCCTTCTCTTAAATCTATGATCCTAGAAGTTACATTTCCTGTTCTATAAATAGCCTGTACCCACAATTCATCCCTCTGCTATTGTCCCAGTATGGACAATCTGCCTGAATAGGAAACCTGCCCATTTCTGGGATGGTGAATACTTAAGTGACAGCTTTATTACTATATGTCTCAGTGGGTGGGGCTTTTTCGTTCTGGGAGCAATTGCATGTGACACATGTTCTTGTCAATATTATTTGTCCAATGGTAGCTACTTTGCCATGTGTGTACTGCAATAAAATTCCCAGAGGCTTGACCAACACAGCTAACACAGTTCAAGTGCCACAATTGACATGAGTCAGCACAAGTTCAGAACAGGAATTTCACAGGGAATGCGTGATATGGAGCTAAAAGCAGAATTGAGAGCAAAGCAGGAGTGAGGAGCTGCCAATCTCCATTCTAGATGGGGTGACTTAGAGGTGGGCACTTCATGCCAAAAAGTCTGAAAGACAGCAAAAAGTCAAGCTGAGCTGACCGCTGATCTTCTGCTATTCATTTATTCAACCAATGAAAACCAGTGTAGAAGACCAATGATCCTTAGCATACAGTGATGCCCTATTGTAGGAGAAATCACAAAGCAGCTCTTGTTTTTGTCTTCCTTTCCCTCTTAGAAAGGAAAAGTCCAATAACTGGCATTGAGTATGGAGTTCAGTGAATATAAATAACATGGCACCTGGAGTTAGGAAGACATTTTTGAATACTGCTTCAGCTCATATCAGCTATATGAGCCTGGGAAAGTAATTTTTGACCAAGCCTCAGTTCCTTCATCCATAAAGTGGGGATAATAGTAGCCCCTACCTCACAGGCTATTCTGAGGATCCAATGAATTAACATGTAATGTGCTTTATAAACCTTGAATCTCTATGTAAATACCAACTGTGGCATAAATGCTAGCTATCATTCAGAATGATAGCTATCATTCAATGAATTCTGCTCAATTGCTGTTTGCTGCCAATAAAAGCAATTTTTTTCACTTGGAAGGTACAATAGTTTATCTTCCCTATAGTATGCCAGGGTTTTCTTCATTTGGCAATGTTGTACCATAACTTCAGTTGGATGGAACTAAGACCCCACCTCTTCTTCTTGGATGCCCTTAATTCATCTTATCCTGAGTTAATTTTTAACTTCTTCCAAAGGCCTTTCCTTATTGACTCAATTTGTGTTCACCTGTTGACACTCCAAAATCACTTTATATTTTTCTTATATCCTGAGAGTGGGTGTGGTGAAATGGATAGTGAGTCAAACATTTGAGTGCCTGCTATATGTTAAGCATTGGGGATACAAAGAAATTTTCCAAAACAACAATAATTCACTGCTTTCAAAGGCAACTAGGTGAGTAAGTGAATAGAGTACTTGGCCTGGAGTCACAGAATATCTAAATTCAAATCTAACCTCAGACACTTCCTAGCTGTGTGACCTTGGGCAAGTCACTTTACCCTGTTTGCCTCAGTTTTCTCATCTGCAAAATGAGCTGGAGAAGGAAATGCAAACCAACCCATTATTTTTGCCATGAAAATCCCAAATGTGGTCATGAAGAGTTGGACACAACTGAACATCATCATTATGAACTCTCAAAGAACTCACACTCTAATAGGATGGAGAGAGATAGTTGGCCTTGGTGTAAGGAAGATCTGAGTTTAAAACTTACCTCTCAAAATACTGACTACATAGCTCTGGGTAAGTCACTTAACATCTCAATGTCTCAGGCACTTCTCTAAGACTATTTGTTGCAGAACAGTTGTATTTCTCCATTGGATGGGGTGTGGGGGGGTGCCTTCAAGTATAAGTTTCCTCTATCATTGAAATAACATGTCCAACCAATTATTTCCCACAAATAGTCCAGTTTTCTGGGTCCTACTACCTCCGCAGCAATGCTTGACTCTCTAATGCCTTGAGAAGTAACCTATGTGGCTTCTAATGTATCTCAGCTATACTTAAGACAAGTTTATTCATATGCTTTTCTATGGCTTCTTTCCATTTTGGTCCTTATAATCTTAGTTGCAGAGCTTTCTTGCTCTGCAATTAGCTTCTGACATTGAAATTGTAGAACCCCCTTCTTACACTGAATTATGTTCAGTACTTCCAGGAAGAAGTCAGCTCATTATTCATTCATTCAAGGCTAAAGTGCATGTGAGATATTTCTGTCTATATGGGATGTCTGAATATCTCTGGAATCTTGCCATTCCACTTCTAGAATGGCTGTGATTCCTTCCTTGAAAGTAGTAAGAAAGTAGTAAGATGGACTGTCTTTTCTTTTTTCTTCTTTTTGGAGTGGGGAAGGCAGGGCAATCGGGGGTTAAGTGACTTGCCCACGGTCTTATGACTGGTAAGGGTTAAGTGCCTGAGGCTGGATTTGAACTCAGGTCATCCTGACTCCAGGGTTGGTGCTCTATTCACTGTGTAATCCTTTATCCAATCTCTAAAAGAAGTACTGGGCTAGAGTGAAATCTCTGCTCCCTAAATATTGCAGGTCTAGAAGAAGAATTTCAGAGATTCACAACAGAATCTCTTTCCCAGATTGTTCTGAAGCAGGGAGGATAGTTCTTGGTTTGTGTCTGCCAGCTGGATCCCATTCCCCCAAACACCAGTTCTGCAAAAGACCATCTTAAATAGCAAATGAGTAAGCCCATTCATCTTAGCAAAGTGGAAAACAAAGTTTGAAGAAGTTTTAAATATTAGAATATAACAGAAAAGTATTTAAGAATGAATAAGCACTTCTGATGAGAGCAAGATAAGATCTCAATTTGAACCAAGAAAGAAGCTCTGGTCTCAAGAAAGGGAAAAGTCCCTCTCCAAAGACTCTAGGAAGGCAAGCAGAAAACCAGAGACCCTTTTGAGAATCCAGCTTTTATTACATGGCTACAATTTCTAAAACCTTTATCTTCCTCCTTTGTGGAGTAGGCCCTGAAGAGAGTCTGGAATCATACATTTTTCCTTCAAGTTCTTGCACCAACTTTGCTCCTCCCTCAGTTCAACTTATAAGCATTTTCTCCAGCAATTAGAAATCTTTTTGCCACATATGCAATGCAAAAATGCAAGTGATATGAAAAAAATTCTTTAATTGCCCTATTCAGAAGGCAACATAAATAATTTAGTTGTACATTATCCAAGGCTTATTTTTTAGTTTTAAATTACCTTTTTATGTTCCTGTTAGATTCATCTAGTTCCAATAACATTATAATTATTGTTACTGTATCTTTTACATTCTCTACCACTTGATGCATATTTGTTTAATATTTACATTATTTCATTGTCTATGCTTCCTTTAAGCGTAACATAATTTCTTTATTTCAATATTATAAATTTTTATTTTTGCTTTGTCTGATATTATGATTACAATAATTTTTTGTGATCCTGATCTTCTGGATGTATCTGATGCATTGGGAATTTTATTCTAGTCTCTTATTTTTATTGCCTGCATTTTTTCTATTCTTTTGAGCAACACATAGTAGGTTTTATTTTCTTATGCATTTTCACATTTATTTTACTGGATTATTTGAACTATTTTGTGACTCTAGCATTCATTTTTAAAAGAAGTATTTTTTATTCTCATTTCTCTTGAGTTAATATTTTGTCTTTATGAATAGTTTTGCTTACTCTACTTTGCTATGACCCAGTTTTCATAGGGTCTTTCACTCCCATCTCCTTCTTGAGATAAAGGAAGGTACTTGGCAAAGATAGTTGGATCAAGAGAAAGGTTTTGTTGCTGTTGATAAGGATAAGAAAATTGCAGACTTTTGAGGGAAGATGTCAGTAGTTCCAGTCACATAAAAGACGAGTGGTATAATGCTGATGATGGGGACAATCTGTTGGAAAAAGTTGTAATGGGATCAAAGATGCATGTAGCATTTTGTCTTCATAAAGAGAAGGGCCGCTTCTTCATGTGGGATAGATATAAAGGAAGAGATACTGGGGGAAGTATTCTGAATGATTTGAGATGAGGAATTGGGGAGAAGAGAGAGAGATTTCATTTAATGATCTCATCTTTCTTTAGTGAAGTTTAAATCAGAGTCTTCAGCTAAGAGGGTGGGTGTGGGGTGCTGTTGGAAGCTTGAGGAAGAATGAAAACGTTTGTGATAGCTACTGTGGAGAATGCAAAGGTGAACCAATTAGGAAATTGTCAAATGTTTTCCTTACTAAAGGGAGGGACCATTTGAAATTATGTAACATCAATTTGGAATGGACTCAATCAGAGCATAGCTATATGATTTCTATTTAGCTCCATTCAGTAGCACATGAGTGGAAGTAATGGGAACAGATGGTAGAAATAATGAAAGGTTGGGATTTGGCATGGTGTAGTAGGACAAGGTGGCAAGGCAAGATATTTGAGTGTAGAGAATAATATAGAGTAGAATTCATTCACCAAGGGATTGAAACAAGGAATTTCAGAGAACACAGCCTGTGTAGGGGTGATTGCTTAGAATAGGACTAAGGTTTTTAGGTCATAGTGAGAAAAAAGTATGTGGAAAGGTCATAAGGAAAAGTTAAAAAAATGATAAAATTAAAAAAAAATTCAGAGTTCATGAGCACAAAACTAGAATGCTTGTGGAAGGATGGTGAGATAAAAAATATGACCATATTTGTGTGTAGCTGACATGAAGTAGAGGAACAGAGAGACAATATCAGAATTCTCTGTCAGGTTTGGATTGGATGAATCAGATATCTGCTAATATTCTATGATCTGTTCTTTTTTGTACCATTAATCAGTTTTATAAATAACTTGGATAAAATCATATACATGTATATTCAACGAATGTGTAGATAGCACAATATTAGGAGTGAAACAAGCCTGTAGGTTAACAGAGTAAAGTTCAACACACTAGAAAGATGAACTGAATCTAGTAAGATTAAATTTTATCTGGAATGCATGTAAATGTTTCAAACTTAGGATCATAGGATGGTAAATTCAGAACTTTATTTTAAGTTACTGAACTAAGGTCATAGAGGTAACAAACTGTAGGGCTAAGATTTGTACCCTGGTCCTGGTGCTCTAAGTGAAATGCTTAGTCTATAGCACCAAAACAATTAAATAGACACAAATAAAGGATAGAGGAAGCATAGAAAGACAAATTTTCATGTCTAAAAGATTCTGGATTATCAGAAGATCAGAAGTTCTACATATCAAAGGCATGAGATGTCAAGCTAGGTTGCAATCAAAATGGGGAAAGAATTGGTCCCACTGTGCTCCTCTTTGCTGAGAAATTTTGAGCATTTTGTTCAGTTCTGGGTACCTATTATTATACCTGTTACCTATATGGACTGAACTAGAATTCCCTGCAATTCAGATTCTGGTAGTCTTTGATCATGAAAATTCAGATAATGTCTTGAAATTGCTATGAGGTAGAGAAGATTTCTAGGAATTTTAAATATAGTGGCTGTGTATGGCATGGCTGTTTCTACCTGTCACTCTCTGAAGTGACTTTGTCACCTCAATCCATCCTGATATGAGCAGATATGAACTTTCCAGAGAATGCCCATCACCACATGGGGCCATTTTTGCTGTTTACTACTGTAGACCCCAAAAGAGTTTCCCATTTTCACAGTCAGTTATCATGATGCCACTGACTGTTAAATATAATCTGATATGAAATGTAAATAAATTTGAAATGTTAAAATAAATGTAATTTTAAAAATATAAATGTAAAATAAATATAAAAGCAAGACTAATTATAACCTCTCAGTTAATAAATAATAAATATATCCTTGTCCCACCATAAACCTTGATAACATTCTCTCACCAGTGCATTCAGTATTCATGGGGAAGAATAGGTACACATTTTTAAAAGCCTAGTAAGGAGGAATAGAAGTGGAAAAATCTAAATGTTAGGGGCATGTCTAAGCTGTGTATCCTATATATTGATGTTTCTGGTTCCTTCAGGAAAAAATTTTACTTAATTTATAATATCCCTCATACGGGAACTGAGAAAATGTTAGATTATTTCAGTGACATGCAGTTCACTGAAGCCAGAGACCTGTGGAGCTCCTCAGGCTGATTTTCTTGAGAATGTAAAGTCCCTGTTGCTCTTCCCTCAATAAGATTCCACTTTATCTAATCACCTTTTAGCTATTTACAGAAAAGCATAAATCACAACAAAACTGCTTAAGTTGGCTTTCTGATCAATTTATACAAGCTTAGTTAACTCTTCCCTCAATAGGATTATGCATTGTCCAAGGAGATTCAAGCATCTTCCCAGGTGTAGAATCCCTCTTTTCTTCTCTTTCTGTCTCTTAAAACAGGGTGAAGTAGAGAGGAAACAAGCATGTCTGATCAACCAAGCATATATCTTTCTCAAGCTATAGATGTAAACAGAGCATGATAACTCTAATTATAGAAGAGTTCAATTCTCTTCTAATGAACTTTCCAGGAATTGTTCCACCTTTTTAATCAGTCACCCTACAAAGGAAATTTCTCTCCTCTAATCAATAGGCTTCCAGGAAAGCATCACAAGATTTCCTGTTCACTGACTCTCCTCTTAGCTTGTTAATACTTCTCTTCTTGGTTTATATGGGTTTTTTCACTATTCCTGTTTTTTTT
>JAQQSW010023662.1:0-10232 GCA_028646575.1 Pseudocheirus occidentalis
TATGACATGACTTACAGAGTCATTGACTTTACACACATCCTCTGGCTCCAGACCCAACAGTCTTCCCCTTTACTATGCCATCCCTTTGCTAGTATAGACTCTAACCCCACACTATTATGGGAATATCACACTTCTCACTTAGGTTTGTTGAACATTCCACGTTGTTCTTTGATTTAGGCTTGCTAGCTCCAGTAGCAGGTCTAAGTTCCTAGGGATAGACTACTGGCACATAATACCAAGCAGACTTTCTCAGGGTTCAATCTACAACCCTGTTAAAGGGAAACATATGTTCCCTATTTAGACACAGTTAAGCAGCACATTGGTCATCATACTGGACCTAGGCTTAGTAAGACAAGTTTAAATACAGCCTCAGACTAGTTATGTAGCCAGCATGATCATTCAGGTTAGTCAGGCCAAGTCATTTAACTTTTCTCTACTTCTGTTCCCTTATCTATAGAATGGGAATAATGATTGTGAATAATTGTTGTGAAGATAAATGAGATAATATTTATAAAGTGCTTCACAAATGTTAGAGTACTATATAAAGGCTAGTTAGTGTTAATATTATAACCACTTTAGGTCCTGAACCCTCATTTAATGTTTTTCTATCTATATAGTCAGTATCTTGCAATCATAACTTTTTAGATTTAAACAAATGGTATTTTTAGATATTAATTACAAAATAAAATAATCATTTCAATATATATTTATTAAAATTCATACATAAATAAAAACAGATAGCAAACACATATAAAACCAGATCACACTCCCACCAATACACTCACAATCTATGATGAAGAATGGGCACAGTCCTACAGGGACTTGGCAGGAAAATATGAGGGAGGAAAATTCATATACTTGAGGCAATTGACAAATCTGAACCAAAATTTATCGGTCTATTCCGGAACATTTACACTATACAAAACTGTTTCTCTACTTACTATTTAACTATTCATCCTCCATACTCTTCAACTGGGACAATAATCCCCTCTTCTCTATATCCTAATAAGCTTTTAAAATTAACCATCACCTTTAAAAGAGTATTTTTAAAAAGTGTTAGCTCATAATGTGAATAGTAGTTTTCTTTAATCCAGAGAACTGAAAAGCTCATTAAACTGGGTATTTCTGGGATATACAAACCAGCCCAATCAATTATTCACTCACCTGAATTTTACATTGGAAACTCAGAATGTAGCTCACTATAACACAGTTCAAGATGACTCTTTAAGTCATCTCACCAGGATGCCAGAGACTGCAAAACCCTCTATCCTTTTCCTTCTCAAATCAGAGATAAAAAACAGAATCAAATCAAGTCCAGGAATTTTATCAATCACTTCCTATGTTTCAGGTGCTCTGCTAAACACTGAGGGTACAAAGAAAGGCAAAAATAGCCCCTGGCCTCAAGCTGCTTTCCACAATCTAATGGAGGAGTCAACATGCAAACAACTACACATATACAAAATATATGCAGAGTAGATACGATGTAATTTCAGTAGGGAGGTCCAAGCACTGAGGGAGACTGAGAATGGCCTGTTCTAGAAAGGGAGATTCTTAGGTTCAACTGAATCAGGGAGACAAGGAGGCAGAAATAAGGGGGAAGAGCATTCCAGCATCAGACAGTTAATGAAAAGAAGTTAGGAAGTTGTGGGTCAACCATAAGGAACAGCAAAGAAGTCAATGTGGCTAGAACATACAGTACATATAAGAAGATCTGAAAGGTAGAAAGGCACCAGGATCAAGGGTGAAGAAACTTGTGGCCTTGAGGCCACATGTGGCACTCTAGGTCCTCAAGTGTGGCCCTTTGACAAGATCCAACTTCACAGAACAAATCCCTTTAATAAAAGAATTTATTTTGTAAAGCTTGGATTCAGTCAAAAGACTGCACCCAAGGACCCAGAAGGCCACACATGGCCTTGAGGTCACATATTCCTCACCAATAGACCAGGTTATATAGGAGATTATTTTTAAAGGGGAGATTTTTTTAAATCCTGGGGACAATGAGGAACCACTGGAATTTATTGAATAAAGTGGTAACATAGTTAGACCTGCACTTTAGGAAGATTTTCTTATCAGTGGAGTAAAGGAAGGATAGTAGTGGGGAGAGACTTGAGTCAGTGAGTCTAGTCAGAAGTAATGTGAAGTGATGAGGCCTACTTCAAGGCTGTAGTGATTCCAGAGGAGAGAAGGGGAGTCTATGGGAAATGTCACATAGTAAGAATTGATAGGACTTGACAACAAACTGGATATGTGGGGTGAGTGAGAATGAGCAGCTAAGAATGGCAACTAGTTTGAGAGCCTGGGTGACTAGGGGGTTGGTGGTGTCTTTGACCACATTGGGGAACATAGGAAGAGAGGAAGATATGGAAGGAAGATAATGAGGTCAGTTTTGGACATTTTGTCTTTAAGATGTCTACAGGACATTCAGTTCAAGATATCCAGCAGATGTGAGAGTGGAGATCAGAGAGAGGTAAGGAGTAAAAGAAACAAATATGAGAATCACCCACAGTCCCTCAGGAAAAGATTCACTTCTCTCCAATTCTAGGTGGTACTTAGACTAATCATAAAATATGTGTATGCAAAAATTAGCTGGCATACCATATTACTTTGCAGCTTTTTTGAGGGCTTCAACACATTTCTCTGTCTCTACAGTGCCATTGATACCATGTTTCTTTACAATTGTATTTCTAAACTTTTCAATAGACAAGACAAAAGTCTCTGCTTCTTCATAGCATAAAGCTGTTGCTGAAGTTCTTGGACAATGGAATCAATGTATTTTTTCAGCCAATCAAGAACCACTCAGCTGAAATGTGATTATTAATGCCTATTAACTGTCTGTTTCTAAGTATCTTTGCTTGGATGAGAAAAGCGTTTTAGCATCCCTCATGTGGTAAACTATACCTTTCCTCTTCCAAAATTCTTACGATTGTAATGAGAGGCTCCTGATTCTGAGTGAATCATTTTTATTTAAAAAGTCACAATTCCCCAAATTTCCCCCATCAAACCTATCATCTTCTAAAATTATAGTTCAGTATCCAAATGTTCATATGATTATTCTCATTTTTAGTTCCACTCTTTTAATCATAAAATATGTGTATGCAAATTAGCTGATATACCATATTACTTTGCAGCTTTTTTGAGGGCTTCAACACATTCCTCTGTCTCTATGACTCCTTTGATACCATGTTTCTTTACAATTATATTTCTCAAGTTTTTAATAGATAAATGTCTCTGCCTTTTTATACCATACAATTGCATCACTTCACATTGTAGAAAAGAATATTTGAGTCCTCAAATCTATACATCAGATCACTTTCTCTCCTAAATAGTATAAACACCATTTGAAAGTTATGTTTCTTCATACACATATATAAGTAATGCATATCAAAATAAAGTTATTTCTGTATTGCTATTAGGTATTAACATGCTTATTTATAATAGCAATACTATTACTTGTATTATGACAATTAATAAAAGTCTCTCCCTTTACACAAAATACGTTCTATTCCTTTCAGCAGGAAATTGCCGTTTATTGTAAAGATGTTGGCTTTTTTTAGTTATCTTAAACATATCTCAAATATCACACAATATACATTATACTAGAAGAGGGAAGAGTACATTCATAGGCTCAGCTGTACAAAGAAATCATGTTTCTTTTTAAAAGTTTTAGGATTTTAGTTTGGTTCATTTCAGTTTCAGAAGCATTTCCTAAGTGCCCACAATGTGCAAGGGACTGTGCTAAGTACTGGAGATGAAAAATGCAACCATTCCTGTCCCCCAAGGAACTTATATTCTACTAGGGGATATGAAGGATACAGCATGCACAAAAATACACATTAAGAATTAGGGATATCACAAAAGCATCAATGAGCACCTGAGCTGGGTCTGAAATTGGTAAGATAAGGATAGGGACCAATCCTGATTTGTTTCTTATTTCAACTGAGTGATTTTTTTTGGGTTAGTGAAATGTTTACTCCATTGTACAAATGGTCCACATTTAACAGATGGGTAAACCCAGCTCCTTTATTTTCAAATCGAAGTAATTAATGCCAGCCCTTTGATGACATGTTGAAATTTGAGTCCTTTGGTTCTTTACAAATCTCTTGATGCCATGAATTGCTAGATTGTCTGTTTATAAATATGGATTAGAAACATGAACAAGAAGCAATAAAAAGTTTGAATAATATTCCCACATATTCTTGCTCCGAATGCTATAGAAAGTTAATATTGGAAAAGACCTAAGAGATCATCAAGTCTACTGTTTTTTGAAACTTTTTTTCAAAGAAACCCAGTGTTCCATGACCTGCGAATAAGAGTTCTCTGAGATAATTTTGATTCAGGCTCTAATTGCTCACTGAGGCTGTAGGATATGTGTGGCTTCTGAAATAGGATGGCTCTTAAACAATGGGTGGGGGTAGACAAGGAAATGGGTGAGGGAGAATTTCCAGAGCATATATCACTCAGTTTAGTTTGTAACATCAGCATCAAGACAGGGAAAAATAAGAAACATAATTTGATAATAATAGCTAACCTTTATATAACTCTTACTACATACCAGGCACCATACTAAGCAATTTGCAGTTATCTCACTCAATCCTTATAACCCTATGAGGTAGGTACTATTACTACCTCCATTTTACAAAAAAGAAAACTGAGGCAAACAGCAGTTAAGTGACTTGCACAGAGTTACACAGGTAGTAGTCAGGGTCAAATTTGTACTCCAGTCTTCCTGATTCTAGGGGCAGAGCCCTGTACCACAATGGTTCTCAACCTGTATTCTCAACCTATGTTCTCAACCCCCTTTGGGGGTCAAGCGACCTTTTCACAGGGGTTGCCTAAGACCATTGGAAAACACATATTTCCTATGGTCTTAGGAACTGAGACACCTCTCCTCTATCCATCTCTAGATGGGTCCGTCCACATGCAGATACACTCATATATGAGTATTAAAGGGTCGCAGCATTAGGAAGGTTGAGAACCACTTCTCTACCATCTAGCTGTCCTCTATTTCTTTTAACAATTACCAAAAGGAAGTTTATAAATGTTAGCCATCATCACCACCACCATATTGTTATTATTATTAATTGTTATTATAGAAGGGGGAAAGTGTACTCAGAGAAGACTTAATGTCATTAGAGTTGGATATAATCTCAAAGAATCTCTGTTGGGCTAGTCTGCTAATCAGAAGCCCCAGAGAATAGTGGGTGCTTCTTATGTTCTGACTTCTTTCTACCTAGCTAAAGAGGAAGTTTTGGCATTGACCTTAACCTTTAGTACTCTGATTCAATGAAATTTCAAGGACAGTCCCAATATCTTTCAAGGGTTTACAAAGCTTAAAAAGCATTCATAGTTTAATGACAACATGGATTCAAACCCTGCCTCTGACATTTACTCTGTGTATGACCTCGGACAAGTCACTTAACTTCTCATTGTTGTAGGTAACTTTCTAAATGGCAGAGACAGTGTTGACCTGTATCAGTAGAGGGAGTTTCCCTACCTGGGAAAATTCTTTAAATCAATGGAATTTCAGGTTTAGTCCCTCTGTATACCTTAAGGAAAAACTGGCCTAGCCATCATGGCTTAGGGCCTTAAGATACTGCTTCTAGCCCAAATGAGAGCAACAGATTACAACTGTATGGGCACTGTCCATGGTGAATGAGCAAGACCTTATAGTGCACTATATATGAGTAAAAAGCTTTAATAAATGATGTTGAATTGGGTTAAAGTAAAATAATTTTCTAGTCTGAAGAGGCTTCAGTTTAGAAAGTAAATTCTCAAAAATTTCTAGCTTATCATTCATAACCAAAAACAAACCTAGGAAATCTGCCTTAGTGCCACCATTTACTAGCCATATGTTCTTGAACAAATGATTTCATTTTTTTTAAAACCCCAGAGACCTGTCTTCCTGCTACCACTTACTAATCATATGTCTTTGGCCAATTCACTTCATCTCACTGAACCCCCATTTTCTCTTCTGTAAAAGAGAGATCTGGAATAGATGAATTCTAAAATTCTTTTCAGTACAAACATTTTCTGTTTTCAGACTTGTTATTTACAAGATTCACACAGGCAGTCAGTCACAGAAGATAGATCTGTCAATGAACTGTTCAAGGACTACGGGATTCAAATCTCTCCAGAGTAAGTAAGCTTCAAGGTCAAAGTTTGGGAAACATAAGCCAGTGAGGAGATTTACTATATTATTTATTGCTCTTTTATCTTCTCCTCAAAAAAAAGCTTAGGACAGTGCATGGAATCAAAATATTCAGTTGAAGGAAACTTTAAAGATGACTTTGTCCACCATCATCATTGCGTACCTGTTGTCCTTTGATGTTAAATGACTGTCCCAAGGTCATGACTAGGAGACCCAGGTACAAATTACAACACTGCCCAGAATTCTTTCTTGTTCTTCCCAAACGTTGACCTATGAATGGAATTGGTTTATAAGAAAAATATTAATAACAATAGCAGCAATTTTTTAATTAAAAAAAGGCTAAGAACAATTTGAAGTCAGAGGGCCAAGGGAATTGGAATGAAAAGGTATAATAACCCATTACCTTTGTCATTGTGGATTTTGCAATTTAATTACCATTTCTTCTCATCCCCTCAGTTCCCTCAAAAAAGGATCAACCTAGGTTAAGAGCCAAGTAGGAATAGGAAAATAGCAAAAGGTAAAACCAAACTCATCTTGGCTTCTTGGACATGTTTCATTTGGTAGTTGTCTCTTAATTAGGATAAAAGAAGAGAATTCATATAACAAGGGTCATAAGAGAACACTGGCAGAACATTAATGAATTCTGTGATATGGTTTGGTTTCTAGGCAACAGAACATTTCCTAGTAATATTAATCATAGTTTTAAAACAACAGTAAAAAATAAAAGGCAGGTGAATACTAGAGTCTATTGAATTGAGTCTATATCCTTCACACTGGGTTACTTCTTTGTACTTTTATGGATTTAGAGGCAGCAAGACAGAAAATACTGGCCATGGAGTCAGGAAGACTTGGATTCATTATCCATCTCTGACGCTTCTTAGTTATGTGATCATTGGCAAGTCATCTAAGCACTCTAAGTACTTTTATTTTATTGTAAAATCAGGATGATCACTTAGAAGCTGACTACTTTGGTGCCTGATAGTACAACTCTTTATCAGACTTGCATAATGTGATAGAAAAGTGACAGAATGTGTTGCAGATAAAAGTGAGGGAAGTAAGTGAAGCTTCAGAAGAGAGGCTTCTGGGCAGCTGAAAATGTGAAGTAATCCATCTTAGATGAAGTGAAAATCAATCAATAAACATTTATTAAGTACCTACTATGTTCCAGTCATTCTGTTAAGTGTGAAAAAGAGAAATGGATTTGGATTTAGCTGGTTTGGGTACAAATCTTAGCTCTGTCACTAATTTGCTATGTGAACTGAGGCACCTCACTTTATCTCTCAAGGCCTCAGTGATCACATCTGTAAAATGAAACAATGGAAACAGATTACCTCTAAGGGTCCTTTCAGCTCCAAAAACCTATTATTCTGTAAACATGCTTTTCTTTCTTCAATTCAAAACTCTCAGCTTAGGAAAAAAAATAGTTCAATCAAAAGGATGTTTGGGGTGTAACTGTGCTCAGATAAACCACAGGTTTGGCTTCCAAAGAACAGCTAATTGTCCCTTTGCAAGGTATTAGCTGTCTAGTCACTTCCTCAGCCTCCCCACCCAGCATCACAGCTGTACCTAAATCTCTCGTCTAATGGGCTCTGAGAGAGGGAATGGCACAGAGCATGAACTGCACTCACACCAGCATCAATCTTCCACTCATCAAATCTAGCAATCAAGAGAAACAAGCATTGACCAGAGCCGGCTGGCATGACGGGAGTTGTCTCCTGTATGATTTCAGTGCCTGGGTTTGACTGATTAGTTCAGTCAATTAGCTTAGGGAGGAAGAAGCATTCACATGGTGTATAAACAGTTGCACTACAACCAGTATGGTGAAACCACTTTGGCACATACCCAGGGTTCCAAGAATATTCTCCTATCTCAACAAACCAGCAGTTCCCTCAATACAACCAAAAAATGAATTTTCCCAAACCTGCACTGTCCTCATTTTAATCACAGTTTGCTATGGATGGGTTATCATGTGTAGCCATGTTATTTTAGCCAGGAGTTAAGTAATGTTTTCTAAATTTGTACTTAACAGTTATTAATATATAGTTAATACATACATAGCTTGTTTTTTTTAAACAGTCCAATGTGAAGGAAGGAAAAAAGGAAGGAAGGAAGGAAGAAAAGGAAGGAACGAAGGAAGGAAGGAACAGAGAGAAAGAAAGAAAATAACTAAGTTAGCCATCTACACTAGTTCTTGCAAAGAAGAAAGTAAGCAAATAACCAAGAAATAAAGTGACCAGTGTCAATCTTTGGAAAAATAAAAATAGGAAAATACTTGACATCATTCTATCTCTTTCTCCTCTGGACTTTTGTTCCTTATTCACCAAAGGCATAAGGTGTTGCCCCCTGATTTCTTAGACACTTTCCCTGAAATAGCACACCCAGGAAGTCAATGTCACATATTCCAAACTTTCCTCTGCCCCTCCTACCTTAATACAATGGAGACTTACTTATTCCCTCAGTACTCTGCTAGGAGATCTGAAGGTAAACCAAGAAACTAATTGGAGTTAAGGTGTACCAAATTGATGACAGCTTCATGTCTTATTCCTCCCCCATAACATGTGAATTTGAACAGCTGTCTTCACTGTTTTTGCCTGTATCAGTAAAGAGAGTAAGAGAGATGAAGTAAATGAGGGATGTGGTGACAGAATAGCCTTTTCCAATGTCCTTCTAATCATACCATGTATGCAGCTGCCTACTCTACCTATATCTAAAACTGGACCACTTCTATTTTAACTCCTTTTCTTTAAAGGAAAAAGCCTTTAATTTGTTTTTTTTTCATTAGAACCTTATACTCCTGTAGAGTTTCCTCTTTCCTTGCCAAAAGTAAACATTGCAGGACCATAGATGTTGAGCTGGAAGGAACCTTAGAGACCAGCTATTTCAAAAACCTCAATTTACAGATGAAGGGACTCAGTAACCAAATTAAGTGACTTGATCAAGGTAATACATCTTGTAAAAGGCAAAATTGGGATCTGGATCCATGTTTTCTTAAATGCCAATCCAAGATCCATTATGATAATGAACCCTTCTTAGATTTGTCACTATAGTGACAGGAGCGGGGAAGGAAGGAGAAAATTCTAGCTTTATTTCTATTACTAGAGCTAAGTGACTTTGAGCAAGTCATCAGCTCTGGCCATTTTATTTCCAAATAATCATGGGTTGCACTAAGATTCCTTCTTTAACATTATGCTAAATGTCTAATTCATTGGTGTTTTAGAGTGAGTAGAAAGCTGGACTTGGTCAGAACAAATCTGAGTTTGAATCCCAGATACTAGTTTTATGACTGGTCAAAATTAAGTCCTTCTGTACCTCATTTCCCCCTTTTGGTAAATATTATTGTTTTCCTTTAGTCATTTTTCAGCCACGTCCAATTCTTCATGGGCCCATTTGGGGTTTTCTTGGAAAAGATACTGGTTTGGTTTCCCATTTCCTGCTGTAGCTCATATAATAGATGAAGAAACTGAGATAGAGTTAAATGACTTGCCCACAGTCATGCAGCTAATTAATGTCTGAGGCAGGATTTTAACTCAGGGAGATGGGTCCTCCTGACTCCAGGACTGAAATTCTATCCACTGAACCACTTAGCTGTCTATCTGTTCTTGGACTTAGCTGTCCACCATAAGAGACTGTCATATTTTGATATACCTAACTGTAATGGTAATTAATTTGTTTGGTCAGATGTTAAGTAGATCCTAGTAACCTAGTGTTAAGTTTAGAACTCTGTCCATTGGTGAAAAGGTGTGAATTCCCCTGTGACTTGGAAGAATGCTATTGGCTGAGACACTCCCCTGTTTACTTGGGAGAAGGCCAGTGCTTATAAGGAAGAATTTTACAGAGACAGGACAGATGTTGAATTTGGTTCCTGAGTGGCTGACCGAAGATATGAACAGGATGGGACTTTTGTTTGTTGGTGGCCTGGCTGATCCTTGAGTTCCAGGCAAGAGAAGTCCTGAAGGGTTTGAGGTGTGCTGAACCTTGTGAACTTCAGTGTGTGCTGGGGATTGCCTTGAGGACTGGACAAGGACCTGGGAGCTGTTCATCCCTGAGGACTGGACAAGAACCTGTAAGATTTCAGCTCCTGAAT
>JAQQSW010023663.1:0-10232 GCA_028646575.1 Pseudocheirus occidentalis
AATTCAGGTGAAACTGATTTCACGAAAGAAGGATGGATTCATACATCTATGCATCTAATCATCTTTGGAGGGGATTCCTTCTACCTGGCGAATATTTTTTGATCACTGAGGAATCTGATAAATAATGTATAGCTATCTCCTCACGTTCTACTCTAAAAGAGAAGCAACTTCTCTAAGTGAAAATCTTTGTCTTCCTTTCAAAAACAAAAAGTGTGTACAGGCATTGCAAAGAAGTCACCTTTCTTCATTTCCTTAACTTTTTTGTCCTTTACCTAAGCCATAATCAACCAAGAGTAGGATACAATCCATGAATGGTGGAACGAGACGTGTAAGTGACTTTCTTCAGGTGAAAAGCCCTTACTCTATTTGGAAAAGACCCCAATGTGGGTTAAGCAGGGCAACATATTCCCATATTATCAATTCCTGACCTGCACTAATGTTCATGTAAACCAGCAGCAAAAAAGGAGGAATGAATCATGTATGTATGAAACTATTGATTATTGGGGATCTTTATTCTGCCTCACGAACAGGTTCCAATGAGTGTAGAATCAAATACATAACGCACAGCCATCTCTTCAAGCTACTACTACTACAAAAGAGACACATTTTCGACATTTGAAAATACCTTCGTATACCTGAGAAGGACAAGACGTGTGTATAGATCTTGCAAAGAACACACGTGTCTTCATGTTTTGACTTTCAGTGTCCTTCTGCTAAGCTAGAAAAATCCAAAAGGAGGATGCCACCATTCATGAAAGGATTTTCCTCTAGCCAAAAGCTCATACGTAGATATATGATTCCTTCTTTCTTTGTTGACGCTAGCTTTACCTGAACTGTAGTGTAGGTGAGGAATTGAGAAAATGTGTATTTTATGCGTTGACTGACCCCACATTGTGACAATTTCCCTGTTGAGGAAGGGATTTTCACCTGAAGAAAAACTTTCCATGTCTGCCTCCAACGCAAAAGGATGGTATCCTCCTCCACCATACTTGCTTCCGCAAATTTTAGATGGGATTTTCTTTAGGTTCAAATCCCCTACTATACATGAAAAAGGCCACAATGTGGGGCCGGATTATGCATACAATACACTTTTTCTTCAATTCCTGACCTGCACTCCAATTCAAGTAAAACTAGCTTTAAGAAAAAAGGAGGGAATCATGCATCTAGGCATCCAATCGTCCTTGGAGGGACATTCTCCTACCTGGCGAATATTTTTGGATCACTCTGGAATCTGTCAAGTAATGTATAGCCATCTCCTCATGTTACTACTCGAAAAGAGAGACACTTTCTTCAGTTGAAATCCTTTGTCTACCTGCAAAAGTGGAAAAAGTGTGTACAGGCATCGCAAAAAAGACACATTCCTTTATTTCCTGAACTTTAATATGCTTTCCTAAGCTAGAATCAACCAAAAGTAGGATACCATACTTTGATTGTTGAACGAGACATGGAAGGGACTTTCCTCACGTGAAAAGCCCTAACTCTACCAGGGAAAGGCCACAATGCGGGGCCCGTATTATGCATTCCTGGCCTGCAGTAATGTTCATGTAGACCTAGCATTAAAAAAGAAGGAAGCAATCATACATTTGTGCTTCTAATCGTCCTTGGAGGGACTTTATCAGGATGGGCGAACATTTTTTTATCACTCTGGAATCTGCCATATAATGCATGTCCACCTCCACATGTTACTACTAGGATAACAAACATCTTTTTCAATAGAAGATTTTTTCTACCTGTAAAACGACAAAAAGTGTGCACAACCATTTCAAAGAAGGCACATTTCCTCATTTCCTGATCTTCAATCCCCTTTTCTTGAGCCAGAAAAAACCAAGATTAGGATACCATCCTTTTATGTATGAAAAAGACATAGAAGGGCCTTTATTCATGTGAAAAGCCCTTACTCTATCGTCGAAAGGACACATTGTCGGGCCAAACACAGCATAGAATTCCCATATAATGCATTCTTCACCTGCATTACCATTTATTTAAACTTAGCATCAAAAAAGAAGGGAATAATCATACATCTATGCAACTAATAATCATTGGACTAACGTTATGCCACCTCGCGAACATGTACTGATCAGTCTAGATTCAGACCCATAATACACACAAATCTTTTCAAGCTACTACTACAAAAGAGACACATTTTTGTCGGTAGAAAATACCTTCGTGTAACTGAAAAGGACAAAACGTGTGTATAGACCTTGTAAAGAACACACGTTTCTTCATTTCCTAACCTTCAGTGCCCTTCTGCTAAGATAGAAACAACCAAAAGGTGGATACCACCATTAATGGTTCAGCCAACCATGAAAAGGATTTTCTTCAAGTCAAAAGCTCATACATAGATGCATGATTGCTTACTTCTTTGTTGACGCTATCTTTACCTGAATGATAGTGCAGGTAAGCAATTGAGAAAAAGTGTATTCTGTGCGCTGTCTGGCCCCTCATTGTGATCCTTTCACTACAGAGCAAAATCTCGTCACGTGAAGAAATTCCCTTCCATGACTACCTCCACCATGAAAGAATGGAGTCCTCCTGCAATATTCCTAGTTAAGTCAGTCCTGAAGAGGATTTTCTTTACGTTAAAAACCCATACCGTATCAAAAATATTCAACAATGTGGGGCAAGATTATGCATAGAATACACACTTTCTTCAGTTCCTGTCCTACACTCCCATTCAGGAAAAATTAGCTTCAAAGAAGATGGAAGTAACATACATCTATGCATATAATGTCCCTTGGATTGACTTTCTCCTGCCTGGCAAACCTTTTTTGATCACTGTGGAACCTGAAAAACAATACATAGCCATCTCCTCATGTAGCTATTCGAAAAGTGAGACACATTCTTCAGTTGAAAATCTTTGTCTACCTGCAAAAGTACCCAAAGTGTGTACAGTCATTGCAAAGAAGACACATTTCTTCATGTCCTGAACTTTGACGCCATTTCCTTAAGCCATAGTCCACCAAGAGAAGGATACCCTCCTTTCATGGTTGAATGAGACATTGAATGGAATTTCTTCAGGAGAAAAGCCCTTACTCTACCGCGGAAAGGCCACAATATGGGGCCAAACACCTCATAGAATTCCCATGTTATCAATTCCTCACCTGCACTAATGTTCATGTAAACCTATTATCAAAAAAAGGAAAGAATCATACACATATTCAACTAATACTCATTTGAGGGACTTTGTTCCGCCTTGCGAACATGTTCTGATAATTCTAGAATTAGACATATAACGCAGAAAAATCTCTTCAAGCTAGTACTAAAAAAAGACACACTTTAGTCGGTTGAAGGTACCTTGGTACACCTGCGAAGGTGAAAACGTGTGAATAGACCTTGCAAAGAAGACACTTGACGTCATTTGATGACCATCCGTGCCCTTCTGCTAAGCTAGAAACAACAAAAAGGAGCATACCACCATCCATGGTTCTGCCAGTCATGAAACAGATTTCCTTCATGTCAAAAGCTTGGATATAGATGTATGATTCCTAACTTCGTTGTTAATGGTGGGTTTAAGTGAATGGCAGTGCAGGTCAGGAATTGAGGAAATTTGTATTCTATGCATTGTCTGGCCCCTCATTGTGGGAGTTTCAATGTAGAGGAAGGGCTTTTCACCAGAAGAAAGTCCCTTCCATATCTCCCTCCACCAAGAAATGATGGCATCCTCCTCCACCATTCAGGGTTCAGCCAGTCATGGAGAGGATTCTCTTTATGTTCAAAGCCCATACTATACAGGAAAAATTCCACAATATGGGGGGAGATTACGCATAGAATCCAAATTTTTTCAATTCCTGACCTGCACTCAAATTCAGGTAAATCTGATTTCAAGAAAGAAGGAGGAATCATACATCTATGCATCTAATCATCTTTGGAGGGGATTCCTTCTACCTGGCGAATATTTTTTGATCACTCTGGAATATGATAAATAAAGTATAGCCACCTCCTCATGTTCTACTCTAAAAGAGAAGCAACTTCTTTAAGTCAAAACCTATGTCTTCCTTTCAAAAACAAAAAGTGTGTACAGGCATTGCAAAGAAGTCACCTTTCTTCATTTCCTTAACTTTTATGCCCTTTACCTAAGCCATAATCAATCAAGAGTAGGATACAATACGTTCATGGTGGAACGAGACCTGGAAGTGACTTTCTTCAGGTGGAAAGCCCTTACTCTATTTGGAAAGGACCCCAATGTGGGTTCAGCAGCGCAAAATATTGCCATATTATCAATTCCTGACCTGCACTAATGTTCATGTAAACCAGCATCAAAACAGGAGGAATGAATCATACATATATGAAACTATTGATTATTGGGGGACTTTATTCTGCCTCACGAACAGGTTCCCATGAGTGTAGAATCAGAAACATAACTCATAGCCATCTATTCAAGCTACTACTACTACAAAATCGACACATTTTCGACAGTTGAAAATACGTTCGTATACCTGAGAAGGACAAGACGTGTGTATAGATCTTGCAAAGAACACACGTGTCTAAATGTCTTGACTTTCAGTGTCCTTCTTCTAAGCTAGAAACATCCAAAAGGAGGATGCCACCATTCATGGAAGGATTTTCCTCAAGTCAAAAGCTCATACATAGATGTATGATTCCTTCCTTCTTTGTTGACGCTAGCTTTACCTGAACTGTAGTGTAGGCGAGGAATTGTGAAAATGTGAATTCTATGCGTTGACTGGCCGCACATTGTGGCAGTTTCCCTGTTGAGGAAGGGATTTTCACCTGAAGAAACACTTTCCATATCTGCCTCCAACGCAAAATGATGGTATCCTCCTCCACCATCCCTACTTTCGCAAGTTTTGGAGGGAATTTTCTTTAGGTTCAAAGCCCCTACTATACATGAAAAAGGCCACAATGTGGGGCCGGATTATGCATAGAATACACTTCTTCTTCAATTCCTGACCTGCACTCCAATTCAAGTAAAACTAGCTTTAAGAAAAAAGGAAGGAATCATGCATCTAGGCATCTAATCATCCTTGGAGGGACATTTTCCTGCCTGGGGAATATTTTTTGGTCACTCTGGAAACTGACAAGCAATGCATAGCCATCTCCTCATGTTACTACTCGAAAAGAGAGACACTTTCATCAGTTGAAATCCTTTGTCTACCTGCAAAAGGGGAAAAAGTGTGTACAGGCATCGCAAAGAAGACACATTCCTTTATTTCCTCAACTTTAATATGCTTTCCTAAGCCAGAATCAACCAAAAGTAGGATACCATACCTTGATTGTTGAAGGAGACATGGAAGGGACTTTCCTCACGTGAAAAGCCCTTACTCTACCGGGGAAAGGCCACAATGTGGGGCCAAACACCGTACAGAATACCCGTATTATCCATTCCTGACCTGCAGTAATGTTCATGTAGACCTAGCATTAAAAAAGAAGGAAGGAATCATACATTTGTGCTTCTAATCGTCCTTGGAGGGACTTTCTCATGATGGACGAACATTTTTTATCGCTCTGGAATCTGACATATAATGCATGTCCATCTCCACATGTTACTACTAGGATAACAAACATCTTTTTTAGTAGAAGATTTTTTCTACTTGCAAAACGACAAAAAGTGTGCACAACCATTGCAAAGAAGGCACATTTCCTCATTTCCTGATCTTCAATCCCCTTTTCTTGAGCCGGAAACAACCAAGATTAGGATACCATCCTTTCATGTATGAACGAGACATAGAAGGGCCTTTATTCATGTGAAAAGCCCTTACTCTATCGTCAAAAGGACACAATGTCGGGCCAAACACTGCATAGAATTCCCATATAATCAATTCCTCACCTGCATTACTGTTTATTTAAACTTAGTATCAAAAATAAAGGGAAGAATCATACATCTATGCAAATAATATTCATTGGACGGGCTTTATGCCCCCTCGCGAACATGTACTGATCAGTCTAGATTCAGACACATAATGCACACTCATCTTTTCAAGCTACTACTACAAAAGATACACATTTTTGTCGGTAGCAAATACCTTCGTATAACTGAAAAGGATAAAACGTATGTATAGACCTTGTAAAGAACACACGTTTCTTCATTTCCTAACCTTCAGTGCCCTTCTGCTAAGATAGAAACAACCAAAAGGTGGATACCACCATTAATGGTTCAGACAACCATGAAAAGGATTTTCTTCAAGTCAAAAGCTCATACATAGATGCATGATTGCTTACTTCTTTGGTGACGCTATCTTTACCTGAATGATAGTGCAGGTCAGCAATTGGGAAAAGTGTATTCTGTGCGCTGTCTGGCCCCTCATTGTGATCCTTTCACTACAGAGCAAAATCTCGTCACGTGAAGAAATTCCCTTCCATGACTACTTCCACCATGAAAGGATGGAGTCCTCCTGCACCATTCCTGGTTAAGCCAGTCCTGAAGAGGATTTTCTTTACGTCAAAAACGCATACCATACAAGAAAATTTCAACAATGTGGGGCAAGATTATGCATAGAATACACACTTTTTTCAATTCCTGACCTGCACTCCCATTCAGGGAAAATTAGCTTCAAGGAAGATGGAAGTAATCATACATCTATGCATATAATCTCCCTTGGATTGACTTCCTCCTGCCTGGCAAACCGTTTGTGATCACTCTGGAACCTGACAAACAATACATAGTCATCTGCTCATGTTACTACTCGAAAAGAGAGACACTTTCTTCAGTTGAAAATCTTTGTCTACCTGTACAAGGACCAAAAGTGTGTACAGTCATTTCAAAGAAGACACATTTCTTCAATTCCTGAACTTTAATGCCATTTCCTTAAGCCATAGTCCACCAAGAGTAGGATACCCCCCTTTCCTGGTTGAATGAGACATGGAAGGCAATTTCTTCAGGGCAAAAGCCCTTACTCTATGCGGAAGGGCCACAATGTGGGGCCAAACACCTCATAGAATTCCCATGTTATCAATTCCTCACCTGCACTAATGTTCATGTAGACCTTTTATCAAAAAAGGGAAAGAATCATGTACATATTCAACTAATAGTCATTGGAGGGACTTTTTTCCGCCTTGCGAACAATTTCTGATAATTCTAGGATCAGACGTATAATGCACAGAAAACTCTTCAACCTAGTACTACAAAAGAGACACACTGTCTCCGGTCGAAGGTTCCTTGGTATATTGAGAAGGTCAAAACGTGTGTATAGACCTTGCAAAGAAGACACTTGCCGTCATTTGATGACCATCCGTGCCCTTCTCCTGAGCTAGAAACAACAAAAAGTAGGATACCACCATCCATGGTTCTGCCAGTCATGAAAAGAATTTAATTCATATCAAAAGCTTGTACATACATGTATGATTCCTAACTACTTTGTTAATGCTGAGTTTCCGTGAATGGCAGTGCAGGTCAGGAATTGAGGAAATGTGTATTCTGTGCATTGTCTGGCCCCTCATTGTGGCCATTTCAACCTTGAGGAAGGGCTTTTCACCTGAAGAAAATCCCTTCCACGTCTCCCTCCACCAAGGAAGGATGGCATCCTCCTCCAACATTCATGGTTCGGTCAGTCATGGAGAGGAATTTCTTTACGTTCAAAGCCCATTCTATACAGGAAAAATTCCACAATATGGGGCCATATTATGCATGGAATTCAAATTTTTTCAATTCCTGACCTGCACTCAAATTCAGGTAAAACTGATTTCAAGAAAGAAGGAAGGATTCATGCATTTATGCATCTAATCGTCCTTGAAGGGGATTTTTTCTACTTGTCAAATATTTTTTGATCACTCTGGAAACTGATAAATAATGCATAGCCAACTCCTCATGTTCTACTCTAACAGAGAAACACCTTCTTTAAGTTAAAAATTTTGTCTACCTTTCAAAAACAAAAAGTGTGTACAGCCATTGCAAAGAAGTCACCTTTCTTCGTTTCCTTAACTTTTATGCCCTTTACCTAAGCCATAATCAATCAAGAGTAGGATACAATACGTTCATGGTGGAACGAGACCTGGAAGTGACTTTCTTCAGGTGGAAAGGCCTTACTCTATTTGGAAAAGACCCCAATGTGGGTTCAGCAGCGCAAAATATTGCCATATTATCCATTCCTGACCATCACTAATGTTCATGTAAACCAGCATCAAAACAGGAGGAAAGAATCATACATATATGAAACTATTGATTATTGGGGGACTTTATTCTGCCTCACGAACAGGTTCCGATGAGTGTAGAATCAGAAACATAACTCACAGCCATCTCTTCAAGCTACTACTACTACAAATGAGACACATTTTCGACAGTTGAAAATACCTTTGTATAGCTGAGAAGGACAAGACGTGTGTATAGATATTGCAAAGGACACATGTGTTTTCATGGCTTGACTTTCAGTGCCCTTCTGCTAAGCTAGAAACATGCAAAAGGAGGATGCTACCATTCATGAAAGGATTTTCTTCAAGTCAAAAGCTCATACACAGATGTATGATTCCTTCCTTCTTTGTTGATACTAACTTTAACTGAAATATAGTGTAGGTGAGGAATTGAGAAAATGTGTATTCTATGCGTTGACTGGCCCCACATTGTGATAGTTTCCGTGTAGAGGAAGGGATTTTCAGCTGAAGAAAAACTTTCCATGTCTCCCTCCAACACAAAAGGATGGTATCCTCCTCCACCATCCCTGGTTCCACCAGTTTTGGAGAGGATTTGCTTTAGCTTCAAAGCCCCTAGTATACACGAAAAAGGCCACAATGTAGGGCCGGATGATGCATAGAATACAGATTTTCGTCAATTCCTGACCTGCACTCCAGTTCAAGTAAAACTAGCTTCAATAAAGAAGGAAGGAATCATACATCTAGGCATATAATCGTCCTTGGAGGGCTTTCTCCTGCCTGGTCAATATTTTTTGATCACTCTGGAATCTGACAAGTAATGCATAGTCATCTCCTCATGTTACTACTCGAAAAGAGAGACACTTTCTTCAGTTGAAATCCTTTGTCTACCTGTAAAAGGAGAAAATGTGTGTACAATCATCGGAAAGAAGACAAATTCCTTTATTTCCTCAACTTTAATATCCTTTCCTAAGCCAGAATCAACCAAAAGTAGGATACCATACTTTGAAGGTTGAACGAGACATGAAAGGGACTGTCTTCACTTGAAAAGCCCTAACTCTACGTGGGAAAGGCCACAATGCGTGGCCTAACACCATACAGAATACACATATTATCCATTCCTGACCTGGAGTAATGTTCATGTAGACCTAGAATTAAAAAAGAAGGAAGGAATCATACATTTGTACATCTAATCGTATTTGGGGGAACTTTCTCATGCTGGACGAACATTTTTTTATCTCTCTGGAATCTCACATATACTGCATGACCATCTCCACATGTTACTACTAGGAAACAGACACCTCTTTTAGTAGAAGAGATTTTCTCCCTGCAAAACGACAAAAAGTGTGCACAACCATTGCAAAGAAGGCACATTTACTTCTTTACTGATCTTCAATCCCCTTTTCTTTACCCAGAAAGAACCAAGATTAGGATACGATCCTTTCATGTTTGAACGAGAACTAGAAGGGCCTTTATACATGTGAAAAGCCCTTACTCTACCGTCGAAAGGACACAATGTCGGGACAAACACCGCAAAATTTCCCATATTATCCATTCCTCACCTTCACTACTGTTCATGTGAACTAAGCATCAAAAAAAAGGGAAAAATTATACGTCTATGCAACTAATAATCATTGGACGTACTATATGCCGCCTCGCAAACATGTACTGATAAGTCTAGATTCAGACACAAAATGCACAGCCATCTTTTCAAGCTACTACTACAAAAGAGACATATTTTTGTCGATAGAAAATGCCTTCGTATACCTGAAAAGGACAAAACGTGTGTATAGACCTTGTAAAGAACACACGTTTCTTCATTTCCTGACCTTCAGTGCACTTCTCCTAAGATAGAAACAACCAGAAGGTGAATACCACCATTAATGGTTCAGTCAAGCATGAAAAGGATTTTCTTCAGGTCAAAAGGTCATAGATAGATGCATGATTCCTTACTTCTTTGTTGATGCTATCTTTACCTGAATGTCAGTGCAGGTCAGCAATTGAGAAAACGTGTATTCTGTTCATTGTCTGGCCCCTCATTGTGACCGTTTCACTATAGAGGAAATGCTTGTCAAGTGAAGAGAGTCCCTTCCGTGACTCCCTCCACCATGGAACGATGGTGTCCTCTTCCACCATTCATGGTTCAGCCAGCCTTGGAGAGGATTATCTTTATGTCAAAAGCCCATACCGCA
>JAQQSW010023664.1:0-10232 GCA_028646575.1 Pseudocheirus occidentalis
GGAAGGAAGGAAGGAAGGAAGGAAGGAAGGAAGGAAGGAAGGGAGGGAGGGAGACAGACAAAATCCAGTTAATTTCAATTCACTCTGATTTTTAAAAAATGCATCCATGCCACATTTAACAACTGTGATATAATGGAAAGAACATCAGATTTAAAGTCAGAAGATCTGGTTTCAAATCCCAGGTTCTGTGACCTGTGTGACCATGGGTAAATCCTGTAACCTCAATTGGCCTCTGTTGTGATGACTAAATGACCTCTAAGACTTTTCTAGCCCTATGATCCTATGAAACTAAATGGCCTTGATCATTTAGCCTCACTAGGGTCAAAGTTCCTTCATCTCTAAAACGATGAGTTTGAACTAGATGACCCCTGAGACCTCGTCCAACTATAAATCAAAGAGGCGCACAGTGATCATTAAGTATCCATTGGCTGATGGAGTGATGAAAGACCAATCAATGGTCAAGGAGAATATAATCTTTTTCATGGAAAAAACTTTATGCTTTATGATTCTTCTCCACAGTATTAAATTGAATATTAAATAACATGAATTCAGATATTGTCAAAAGTGCTTCATGTGACAGAATAAAATTCACTTTCCTTTGGTTCAACTAAAAATCCTACTTCAAGGTCCATCTTTTTTTCCCCCTAGGGACCTCCTGGACTCCCAGGGCAAACAGGCCCCCCAGGAGCTCCTGGTGTACCAGGACAAAAGGTAAAACATTTCTCCAGTTCTGGAAAAATCCATCAAAAATTCCAGAAATCTCAGAATATCATTAGCCTGCAGCCACTTTCCTTTTCTTGTTCCATGCCTGTCCTAGAATTCTCCCAGGCCCCACCCCGCCCCCACCCCTCCCACAAATGGCCTGTAATAGTCACCAATACCTGAAGTCCCTCATCACCTGTCAGATGCTTTTTTCCTCCTTTTGCCCTTCCTGCTATGTCATTCTTGCTTTTTGTCTTGATTTTCCTCCCATTCATATTCCCTTTGGATTTTAATTATCTTCTTTTGAAATCTAAGACAAAGTACAGCTGCTTCAGCTATTCCCTTTCAAATTGACCTCACAAACCACCCATCAGTTCACTGTTTCTCTCAGGGATGGGAGTAACCCAAGCCCCTCCTTAGGGAAACCTTTGAAATTTAGGATGCTATTCAGATTGGCAGCTCAGTCCAGTTCCCGACTTCACTGATCTATGGTGATTGCTACCATGGAATACACGCCCTCATGTCACAATAAAAAAAAGAATGGAAAAGGCTTTGAATAGACTGACTTCTTACCATTCTCTGCTTTAGGGGGAAATTGGTCTGCCAGGTCCTCCAGGACATGATGGGGAAAAGGTAAGAGCATATCTCTAGGTTCATACAATGGCTCCCTGACAAACCACCAAAAATGACTTCTAATTTAAAGAGGCAAGAAAAATCTGTGGGGTCAGACTCCCAGATGTGGATCTAAATTTGGAAGTTTGAAAAAGGTTGCTTAACCCCTCTCAGCCTCAGTTTCCCCATCTGTAAAATGGGTATCACCAAAGCACCTACTTCACAGAGTTATTATGAAGATCCAGTGAAATAATATATATACAGTGCTTTGCAAGTTCGAAAGTTCTACATATGTGTTAAACTATTCTTTTTTTTCATTAGCACATATAAGCAAGAGTTGCCTCTATTTACTTTAGGGACCTCGAGGAAAACCAGGAGAGATTGGGCCCCCTGGCCCCCAAGGACCACAAGGAAAGGACGGACCTCCAGGGCTAAAAGGAGAAAAAGGAAATGTGGGGACACCTGGAGAGAAAGGGGAGGCAGGACAAGTTGGCTCCCCGGTAAGTTAGCAGAGATGACTTGTTACCCTCATTCTTCAGTCCCCCCATCCCTCCTCTCTCCCCAGTGTTTACAAGTAAGTGCTTATAAGTGTCTGCGAGCAAGATAACAGGAAGTGGCCTGAGGCTGGAGTGCAGAGACTCAAGTTCAAAGTCAAGATTTGTCACTGGTCAGTTGATTGATGTTGGGTTTCAGAATTCTAAGCCTCAGTCTCTCCATCTGTAAAATGGGGATAATAATAATATTCATACTACTTAGCTCAAAGGAAAATGCTTTTTGAACCTTGAAACTCTAAGTTTAAATGAAAGTTGTGGTCAAAGTCAAGTGAACCCCTCATTTTCATTCTGTGGTGTCAGGATCAAAAATTTCAATCTAGAAATCGACGGGTACCCACCAAGAATTCTCCCTTTGCTTCCCCAATGAAGTCAGCTTAGGGTAGTGAAGAGAACAATGGACTAAGAACCATCTGATCAAAATGCTCAGTGGAGCAGCAGATAGGTCCTAAAATCGGGAGGAACTGAGTTCAAATCCAACCTCAGGCACTTACTGGCTTTGTGATTTTGTACAAGTCACTTAACCTCTGCTTCAGTTTCCCCATCTGTAAGTGGGGGTTATAAGAGCACCTGTCTCCCAAGGCTGTTATGAGGGTCAAATGAGACAGTATTTGTGAAGCACTTAGCCCAGTGCCTGGCGCATAGTAGGTGCTTCCTTTGAGACAGAAGTAACCTTAGGAACTAGAGGATTCAGAGGTAGAGGCGGCCTTGGAGACCTTCTAACTCAAGCTTCACATTTTCCAGTTGAAGAAACTGAGGGGAAGGGAGTAAAGAGCAGAGGAAGGATTTGAATCCAGATCCTCCCTGTATGATTTCTCTTCTACCACACTGCTTAGGCAGCTAGGTGGCGCCACAGTGCACAAAGCACGCAACCCAGATTCAGGAGGACTTCTCTCTCTGAGTTCAAATCCAGTCTCAGATACTTACTAGCTGTGTGACCCTGGGCAAGTCACTTTGCCCTGTTTGCCTCAGTTTTCTCATCTGTAAAATGAGCTGGAGAAGGAAATGGGAAACCACTCCAGCATCTTTGCCAAGAAAACCCCAAATGGGATCATGAAGGGTCAGACTCGGATGAAAAACAACTGAACAAACCCCACATTGCTCCTCCAGCCGGATCAGCCCTCTCATTTGACACATACAGGAAATGAAACCCAGAGATACAGCTTGACTTGCCTGAGACCACACAGCAAACCCAGGGCCTTCATTCAGTCTCCCAAGCACACTGCTCTTTCCATTGTCCCACATTTCCTCCAGGAGACTTAGCCATGCGTTCATGAACAAATAGCTAATAGAATTACCTATACCCTCCCCCACCTGCTACCCCAGGCTAACTGTTTAGTATTTTATGAAATGACTCTTCAGTGAAAAAAGTTTAATAAAATATGAAGCAAACATGAGACGTTAATATTGATGTCCTGGAAAGAGCACAGACTTTGGAGTCAGGGGACCTAGGTTCAAATCCTGCCTTTGCCACCTGCTCCTTGTGTGGCCTTTGACCTTAGATTAGATCGCCTCTAAGGTTCTTTCTGGCTCTAAGTCTGATCACCCTCTCATTCATCCACATATCTTCAGAGACTGAGGATAAATAAGTAAGGCTAGCTCAGAGAGTAGGCATTGCTTTTTTTAATGTCACAAGAAGTTGCCTTGGGGGTATTCCTTCCTCTCTGTGCCTCCATTTTCCCATCACTGATATGGGCACACACAAGGAAGGGAGCCGTGAATGCATGCCACAGAAGCACTTCAATATAACCAACCCCAGGCTTAACTAACTAACCCACAATCTTTGTCAATCTGTAGGGTCTTGATGGCCCCACTGGAGAGAAAGGAGAACCAGGTGACCACGGGAGACCAGGAGCCGCAGGATTGCCCGGTCCAATTGGGCTCCCGGGATTTACAGTAAGAGGGTCCTACCATGAGGATGTCTTGAGGCAGGTGAAGATGGAGGTGGAGGGTATCATGGCTTCTGGGGCACTAACAGCTGCTGCCAGAACCATGTTATGGACCTAGCCATGAGCCAAGGACTACACTAACCCCCATCCTTCAAGGCAAGGTTGAGAAATAGCTCTCTGTGATGCTAACCACTAACGGGTGCCTTCCACATTGTGAGTTTCCATTCCTGCAGAAAATATTTCAAATATTGGAAGGGACTCTGGTGGTAGCTCCCTAGAGATACACCATGCTGGCTTAGTTTCCTCTCTAAGGAAATTCCAGATTTCAAAGAGTCATAGGGACAATGGGGGATGGTAGACAGAGAGCCAGTCTTGGAATCAGGAGAATAACTTGGGGTCAAGTCTTGACTTCCACACATGTTGGCTGTGTGATCTTGGGCAAATCTCACTAAGATTACAAACAATAGGACAGATGTTCCTCTGCATTGGGAGAGGGAGTTTCCTTCCCGGGAGCTTCTAATGATGATGAAATTATAGAGTTACTTGAGAGGAGAATTAATCCTTTTTTGGAAGTAGGCAGAGGATACGTGGAGTCTGAGAACTTAGGTTCAGATTCTGACCCTGCTGCTCACTTCCTGTGCAACTTTGGAAACTTGGACAAGTGCCGGAAGCTTCCTGGGCCTTTATTTCCCCATCTGTAAAATGAGGGGGCTAGAGTCAAAACTCTCCATGGGCCTTCCCATCTCTCAATACTTGGAAGTAAAAGGTTGTCTGGTACAAGCACTCACCGAAGACAAAAATCTTTCTGGAGAATCCCTGGTAGATAGTTATTTGAAAAATTATTACATATTTTTATTTAGTTTTTTTATTTTTGTTTTTTTCAATTAACAAAAACTTATTTCCCCATCTAGACCTTTGCATTGGAAAAAAGAAAAGAAAAACAAAATTCTTCTATCAAATATACACAGTCAAGCAAAACTGATTCCTATATTGACCATGCCCCAAAATGTGTCTCATTCTGCATCTTGAGTCCATCATATCTCTCTGATAGATGGATATTTGGCCTCTGTTTGCATGTAGTCTTTTCAAGGAGCTCCAGTCTCATGAGACAGTCCATTCTGTGACTGGACAGCTCTAAGGGTTAGAGAGGTGCTTTTGTAAACGGACCACTTTTCTATACTTTACCACCTTTGAATTCTGCTCCATGGTCCTATAGTATTTCTTCCATCTGGGACCACATAAAATAAGCCAGCCCCTCAAATCTCCCTCCCTCTTAATTTTCTCCAAGTTAAATATTCCAGCTTCCTTCAACTAGTCCTCATGGCACACAGTCCCTCCTTGACCTGGTTATCCTCATTTAGATATGCTCCAATCTGTTAAAGATTTGAAGTGTTTAATGAATGTGCACGTAGTAGGCACTTTAATAAATGTTTGTTAACTTGATTAATTTGAATGTGGGCTCATACTGATATAGATATTCACACCAAGGTATTCCATACACAGGGAGAGAAAGGAGAACCTGGAGAGAAAGGTGACCCAGGAGCAGAGGTAGGTAGACTCTCGTCCTCCTCATTTATGAAGAATAGCACTATGGGGACCTAATTTTCCTCACTGTTGGACCATGAGTTTTCCACAAGGTGCATCAACTCTCCCTCATTCTGAAGGATATTCAGTTACTTGATAAGAATGTAAGAACTTCTCCTCCCAGGAAAGCCCCATTGTCTGTCCTAGGATTTGATTCTTGACTAAGGTCCAAAGATTATTAGTGGAAGGACTCGACTGTCTTTTGTGACATCACCCTGGAAGTTAGGGGCAGATAATATAGTTTACCATGGCAATACATTAGGCTTTGTTATCTGTTAATTTATCTAAAACTTTTGTGTATGTATGCACACATATGTATTCCTGCAAATAGACATGTGTATGTGTGTATACACATATAAACATTCATTCAAGTAGGCATATATATGTATGTGTGTGCATTCTTTAATGTGTTCATTTGGTACCATCATTGGTACCATCATTAGGCTCTGCAGGACTATGCTAGTAGAGGTCACGGCAAGGTGGGCAGGTGTCATGTGTGAGCCCAATGACTAGCCATGTGTCTAAAATTTGATAATCAGTGCCTCTAACTAGGGAGAGGCTTATCATCAATGGTTTGACCAACAGGTAAATTCACGTGGCCATAGCAACTCATTCAATCATCTCTGGAAGCATAGGGGAGTTGGGATCTATCGATGGAGAATGAATCCACTCCATTAAGACTGTATCTTCTTAAACTATTTATATAACAAATGATACTTTGGTCTTTAGAATTAGACATTTAAGTGCTTAGTTCCCTATAGTTTGAGCTATAAAAGACCTTAGAAACCTCCTCATCTAACCCAGGGTTATGCTGGTAAATATTTAACAACCAGCTCTCCAAAAATGCACAATACACTTTTAAGTTAAATCTGCATTATTAATATTTTCTCCAACACTTTCCTAAGTCTAGACAATCAACAAAACCATAAGTCAAGTTGTGTTTTGTTGCATTTGTTGATTTTCAAGGTACAAATGCTCACATTGAAAGTTTAACAATCAGCTCTCATGAGCAGGTATGAGCTTGCTCTAGACAATCCCCAATCTAACTACCTTATTTTACAAATGAAGAAATTAGACCCCAGAGAAGGGAAGTGACTTGCCCAAGTTTACCCACTTACTAAGAAACAAAGGAGAGACTCAAACTTGAAGGCAACTACATGAATCAGGAACACCTGAGTTCAAATTCTGACTCAAACACTTATTAGCTGTGGGGCACTGGGCAAGTCACTTAACCTCTGTCTGCCTCAATTTCCTCATCTGTAAAAAGGGGATAATAATAGCTCCTATCTCCCAAGGTTTGTTGCAACAGCAACAAATGAAATCACTGTTTGTAAAGCACTTAGCATGGTGTCTGGTGCACAGTAGGTACTTCATATTTGGAGGAATGGGGGTGATGAATGTCCTCTGGTCATTCTCTGTTTTCCCTCACATCTTTCTACTCCTTCTTAACTTTGGAGTCCTAACTCAGACCTGGTCCTTTAAAGTGAACCCTACAGCTTTGGCTTTGAAAGTCCCTTCCAGGGGCAGCTAGGTGGCACAGTGATTAGAGTACCAGCCCTGGAGTCAGAATGACCTGAGTTCAAATCTGGCCTCAGACACTTAACACAAAAGCCAGCCGTGTGACCTTGGGCAAGTCACTTAACCCCAATTGCCCTCCAAAAAAAAAAGGCGAAAAAAAGTCCCTTCCCATCCCGTGATTCTACGGCATTGTAATGAGGCTTTCTGTTGCTTCAGAATTTTTTGGCAAAACCTTTGTTTTTCTAACATCTTCCTCTTTTGGCTTTCAGATATCTGGACCACCAGGGCCCCAAGGCCCCCCAGGACCTGCAGTAAGTTCTCACTATTGATTTTGGGCTAGTGGATGCTGAAGGCATTTCAATCCAACTATGGTCTCTATAATTCCATAGGCTTCCCATTGCCACTGGTTGGTGATGACATCTCCCTTGGGCACCCTCCATCTTATTTCCCTTCAAGGAGGAAGTATGACGGAGTATAACAGTATTCTGAGTGATAAGAACTAAGTTTGAGTCCGCTATGGTTACACAATTAGCTGTGTGACTGAGTAATCCCTTGCCCTTTCTAGGTAGAATGAAGGGGTTAGATTAGGTGGTGTCTGGGGTCCTTTTCAGATATAAATCCCATGCTCCTGTAACTTTTCACATATAGAAGCCCCCTACCTATCCTTCCCCTTTGGCTACTCATATTAAGTGACCTGTGGCCCCCCACCCCCACCCCAAGATGTGTGTAAGCTCCTTTACTGCAGGCGCTACTTCTTTCCCCAACACCGAGTGTACATACCAGGTGCTTAATCAGTCTTTGTTTAATTGAATTGAATCTCAGTAACACTGAGGAGGCTTGTCCTGAGTCAAAGTGCCACTTTTTTTGTAATGAAATGGGAAGTCATTGGCTCAGGATGGTTGACATCTGGTCTACCGCCCTTCGGGACCCCATCCATCAAAAATGGTGCCCAGTATTTACTTAACCCTTTGCTGTAGGGCATCCGATCCTCCCCTTCCTGTCTGCCTGCTTACATGCTAACAAGTTGGCAAGGACATTCAGATTAAAATAGAAAATGACCCATTTAAAACAAGCCCTGCTGGGTTGATCTTTCCATGGTTGTACTTCAAAGGACTTGTTTAAAGGGACCATATCCCAAGCCAATGAACATTCTTGTGCAATTCATCACTCCCATACAATCATCTGACCATCTAAGCAAAGAAACAACAGGACCAGTGTTCAAGTGAGGCCCTCTGCAGAAGAAATCCATCAGCACATAGTTAGAAAGGGCACACAACATGCCAGACACTGGGGATACAAAGACAAGATAAATCAGGGCCTGCCCTAATGGAGCTTATACTCTCTGGGGAGAGCTAGCCTGTGCACCAATATATACAAACACAATCAATCAAGGTGAAATTTTTTGTGAGAGAGAAAGTGTCAGTCAGTGACTGTGAGATTAAAAGAGGGGAAGGGAAGGGAAGGAGGAAGGAGGGAGAGAAAGAAAGAAAGGAATGGGAGAAAGAAAAGGAAGAAGGTGAAGGTGATATAGTGTGGTTCAGCCATGGTGGGCAGCCCATACAAGATGGAGATGGGGCATGTCATGAACTGTGAGGAGGCCAGTTTGGTTGGACTCACTGCATCTAGCCAAGGGAGAGTGATATATAATGAGGCTGGAAAAAGAGGTTGGGTCCAGATTGTGAGGGGCTCTAAAGGCTAGACACAGAAGCTTATATTTGACACTAGAGGCAACAGAAAATCAGTGGGATTTGTTGAGTAAGAGAATGACATGATTATACTTACACTTTCAGAAAGTCAGTTTGGCAGCTTTGTGAAGAGTGGGTGAATTATAGGGAGGAGAGACTTAAGGCTGAGGAGACCAATGAAGATGATTGCAACAGTCTAAGGTCCCAATTAGGGGGAGACTGTCAGAAGACAGAAGGGGATGGATGGAAGAGACGCAGTGAAGGTAGAAGCAAGACTTGGCAATTGATTGAGTGTGTGTGAGTGAGGAGTGACGGTAAGAGGGAGGAGTCAAGGACAGTGCTCAGTGGTCTACAAAGTACCTCACAAATCACTTGATCCTCACAAGTAGGGAGGTGGGGGGTGGGGTTATTATCCCTACGAGGAAGCCAAGGTTCAGAGATAAAGAAATAGTCATTACTGACAGTCACGTGGTTTGGCAAAATTAGCAAAGGACTTTACATCTTATTTGGGCTTCACAGCAGCCCTCTATTATATCATTATCCACGTTGACCAGTGAGGAATCTGTGTCCCAAAGAGATTAGGGGACTTGACCATGGCTAGTAAACAGCAGGACCAAGATCCATACCCAGGTTTTCCAGTTCCAAATCCAGTGTTTTTTCCACTTTACCATAGCTGCCTTCCAATGAGTGACATCCTTCCTTCTTCCTACTTCCAATCCAGAGCCCCATGAGACACTGTATCCAGTGTTATCTCACCCACATTATCATGGCAGATAAGCATTGCTTCAAATGATGTCCCAATGGACAAAGTGATGCATTCTTCTTCTCAGCATGGCTGAGTGCAAATGGTTCCACATCCCCAGGGCGCCGTACCACTTCAAAGTAGCTTGGGATTGTGCAACTGGCAATGGCCACCACGGACTGGACCCAGATGGTGATTGGGGATGAGGCCATGCCATCCAAAGCCTTTGGAGCTTTATCATGACCGGGCTGCAGGATGTGCTATCTCATGAGCAAGAAGATGGCTGGCCTACCAGAAATGCCCTTTTAATGGTCTTTATTCCTCTTCCAAATGCAGGGTCTCCAAGGTGTTCCTGGACCAAAGGTAAGACCCAGCAGGACTGTTATTCCACCTCTAATCCAGTGGGTCATAGCAGCGAAAGGAAGGGGATAAAGGAGGGACTTAGAGCCGCTGACCAGCAGCCTCCCTTCATCTCCTAGTATGTCCAGGAAACAAAAATGGGTGCTGCAGATAGGTGGGAATGGTGTCAGCACAAAGGAAGTCCTGTGCACCATCAGCATCTATTACTGCTGACTTGTCTCTGAATTTCTGCCCATTCATCCACCCACTCATTCCTTTCATTTTAATGGACATATATTAAGCACCTACTATATACAAGGCACCATGCCAGGTGCTAGGAAAACCAAAATCCAAATCAAACCTTTCACTCAAGGAACTTACAATCTGATGGGGGAGGGGAAGGAGGAGACATAGAGGCAAACAGCTATGATGCAAGGGAAGAGAAGGGATCCAGGTAAAAGGTGACAGGAAACTTGAGAGAGATTACTTTCGCCTGGGAGAACTCAAGGAAGGTTTCATGGCACAGGTCACAGCTGAGTTAGACCTTGAAGAAAGGGAGAAACTTCAACAGATATGCTTGGAGTGAGTCAATACCAGATGTGGGACGTGG
>JAQQSW010023665.1:0-10232 GCA_028646575.1 Pseudocheirus occidentalis
AAAGAGAAGATGACAAGATAGATAGATAGCTCTTATTGCTGAAATCTAAAACATCTAGCAATCCCAATTAGTTAACCTTAGCATTCAACAATCAGTCAGAGAATAAGCATTTATTAAGTGCCTATTATGTGCTAGACATTGCCCTGCAATGCAAAGAAAGATAAATGACAATCCCTGTCCTAGAGGAGCTCACAATCTAATGGGGGAGACAATATGCAAACAACTATGTATAAATAAACTAAATCAACAGAGAGAAGGCATTAAAATTAAGAAGGATTGAGAAAGGCACTGTTAGATCTTAAAGTGCTATCCAAATGCCAGTAATTTCTATTATTGTTATTTTTAGTCTACAGTTATTAGGCTTCCCATCTGGTAATGACTTCACTCCCTGAGACATTGACCATACATGTCCAGAGCTCAAGAAATATCTATCAAGGAATACAGTGATATAATGGTAAATATTTAACAGCTGGACTAGCCAGGAAAAAAAAAGGCAAGGACACTTACTTTTTTTTTTGAAATCTTTTTTTTTTGTGTTTTTTTTTGGGGGGGGAGGGCAGTTGGGGTTAAGTGACTTGCCCAAGGTCACACGGCAAGTTTTTTTGTGTGTATGTGTTAAGTGTCTGAGGCCGGATTTGAACTCAGGTACTCCTGACTCCAGGGCCAGTGCTCTATTCACTGTGCCACCTAGCCACCCCAGGACACGTACTTTTAAGTTTAATCTGAATTAGTAACACTTTTTAACAACCTCTAAACAATAAATCAAGCTGATTGATAGCATTTGCTAATTTCTGAGGTACAAATGCTCACACTGAAAATTTAATAATCAGCTCTGCAAGCTGGTTAGAGCTGGCTACAACATACCCCTAGTAGTAATATGGGACAGTTGAGGAGTACAGTACTGTATGGTGTGATAGATGTGGAGTAAGAACACTAGAGTTCAAATTCTGTCTCTGTCACTTACTACCTGTGTGATCTTGGGCAATTCATCTAATCTTTGTGGGCCTCAGTTTCTCATCTGTAAAATAAGGGGATTGGACAAAATGGCCTCTGAGCCATGTAGCTCTAATCTATGGTCCCACTGATGGAATTCTAATAAAGCTCCCTCCAGCCCCAATATTCTAACATCATTATAAGTTCCACTGTACCTACCTAACCTCCCCCCCTGCCCCTGCCAATGTCCTAACTTTTTCATATATGCCTCATGGCTCACTAGAACCAAAGGTATGTCCCTGAACTCTTAGTTCCCACAGAAACAGCAGGTGTGTCCATGTGATGGCGACCCAGCTACTACTCTACCTGGTTACTGCCCCTCAGACCCATTCCCACAGAAACAGGTGTGTTCTTGTACTCAGTCACAATCACATCAGCCATCTAGTCCAAGACAGGACCGCAATACCTATCTATCCATCTTGACCAGACAGGACCACAAGAGACAACTGGAGAGCAGCAGGACCAGAAGATTTAACCACCAAACTGTAGATGGGATCCTTCCTCCCTTAACAATCCCTTAACAAACTCCTCCTGTCTTTTTTATATTAATCACATTCCTATATTCTATATAAATTTTGATTGTGTAATCAGCATCTCTACCCTATAAAAATCCATCTTGCTTTCTCTCAAATTGCTGGTTCCTCTTGGAACTTAGCCCACTTTATTATCAATCCCAATAAATGCCTATACTTGGATTAGAGGTGGTCTGACCCTGAATTCTTTGAGATGGTTCCACTACAACATATCATGAAACCCCAACAGTTTTTGGGTGGGCAGAGCCTCCACCTCAACAGTTTTTGGTGTCCCTGGGTTTAAACCACAACACCATGATACAATGACTAGAGCTCAGGAAAAAGTTACACTGTATATCATCTGCATACACATAATAATTGAAACAATAGGAATTGAAGGAGAGAAAGTTTAGAGAGAAAAGAGAAGAGGACCCAGAGCAGAACCTTGGGAAACTTTCAGTTAGAGGCAAGATGATAATCCAGCAAAGAAGATAGAGGAGTGGTCAGACAGGAAAGGTGGAAAGTCAAAAGAATGCAGGGCCACAAATCCCTGAAATCCAGAGAGAAGAGAGTGTCCAAAAAGAAGGTATAATTGCCAAATGCTACAGCCTAAGAGATCTGATCTCTAGCAGAGGCAACAGGAGCTTCTCTGGAAATGATGTGGCTCAGTGGATAGAGTCTGGACTTTGAGTCAGGAAGAGCTAAATTCAGATCCTGACTCAGACATGAACTGTGTCACCCTGAGTAAGTCACTTAAATTCTCTTGGCTTTAATATCCTCATCTTTAAAATAAGAATAATAATAAGGTCTATATCATAGGGTTGATGTAAGGATCAAATAAAATATGTAAAATGCTTTGCAACTTTACATATGTCTAAGTCTTAATACTAGCTAAATTGAATTGACATACTCTTTTATACTTCTCCCATCCCTGTTGTCACTCTCCAGACTTCCTTCTTCAGCAAGTCCTAGAGGCTTTCTCACCTTGGGATGTCCCTTCATTCTATGGTCTCCTCATCTATTTGCTGAGATCCTCTTGGAATCTCCATTCTGAGGAAGTGTTCAGGTCAGTCATGTTTATTCCATTCCTGAGAGATGGGCCAATTTTTTTTTGCTTATAGTTATATTTCCAGTGCTTAGCACAGTGCCTGGCACAGGGTAAACCCTTGATAAATATTTGTTGACTTCTTGTTGTTGGTGTGCCTATATTCCCACTGTATTTGTATGTAGGAGATTTATGCAATTTCAGAGTCCACATGCATCAGAAAATGATCTGAACAGTAATGATACAGGCTATAGATTCTGCCCAATGCTGAAAGTATTCCCACTATACCCTTTTAGCTGGATCTCCAACTTCTACTCTGGGACCATCCTCAATCATGAGTAACTACCATCTTTTTGCCATGCCACTGCATGGCACGCGCACACACACACACACACACACACACACACACACACACACACACACACACACACCCTTTCCACCTCTTGCTCTGGAAACAGTAATTAAATCAGTGCTATCATTGCTTCTAGAAAGCATATGTCAATGGACTGCCCTATGGCTCACCCCTGTGACTTCACCTTTTCCTGACTACCAGGATTTTTCTCCTTTCCCCTTAGATCCTTGATAGCAAGATTCTCTCTTATATTTGTATCCCGAGCACTTACTATGGTTGTTGTTGTTCAGTTGTATTTGACTCTTCATGGCCCCATGGACCACAGAATGCCAATACTGTCCATGAGATTTTCTTGGCAAAGGTACTGAGGTATTTTGCCATTTACTTCTCCAAAGTATTAAGGCAAACAGAGGTTAAGTGACTTGCCAAGGGTGACCACAGCTAGTAAGTGCTTGAGGACAGATTTGAACTTAGGTCTTCCTGACTCCAGGCCTAGCACCTGAAGCCACTTAGCCACTGGAGTACTAAGCTAAGCTGCCACTGCCTAATACACAGTAAACACTTAATAAATGGTTTTTTTTCCCATTCATTCATCCATTCATTCATTCAGATCTGTTCCTCAAACATTGAAACAAAGAATGGGTAAGCAATAGTTATTCAAAAAATGAAAGTAACATTTTGGAGTATTCCCAAGGGTATATAAAGAGATATTGGCCTATTTCAGTTTGCTTTAAAGTAAATCAATTCTATCAACTGTATTTCTGATTTATCTTATGCCATTGTACTAGCTGTCTTCCATACCTGGAATGCTTTCTCTCCTTTTACTCTTCCCTTCTTTAAACTCCCTGCCTTCCTTGAAATCTCAGCTCTATCCCCATCTGGAATCCCCAGTTGCTAGTGTCTCCCTCATAAATTTCGTTGTTCATTCATTTCAGTTATGTCCCATTCTTCATAATCCTGTTTGCGGTTTTCTTGGCAAAGACAGTGGAATGTTTTGCTATTTCCTTCTCCAGTTCATTTTACAGAGGAGGAAACTGAAGTAAACAGGATTAATTGACTTGTCCAGGGTGTCCAGGTATGTGCAGCCAGATTTGAACTCAAGAAGATGAGTCTTCCTAACTTCAGGCCCAGCAGTCTATTCACTGTGCCAACCACCCTCATAAATTACCTTACATTTATTTTGTATATACTTATACATAGTATAAAAGTATACCATGTATACTTGTATGTATACTTATATATATTTATGTTTTCTCTCTCAATAGAATGTGAGCCCCTTGAGAACAGCAACTGTTTTATCTTCATCTTTCTATCCCCAGCACCCTGTCCAGTTCCCAGCACATAGTAGGCACTTTGACTGCTCACTGATTAATTGAACGATAAACTGATTTAGCATTATTGTAATGTCAAGTTATGTGCTATATGCCAGTTAATCTTTCAATAAGCATTCATTAAGTTCCTGCTTTGAACTAGACACTGTGCTAAGCACTGGGGGAACAAAGAAAGGCACAAAACAGTCCCTGCTCTCAAGGAGCTTACAGCCTGATGGAAGAGATCATGTAAACAGCTACATTCACAAAGAACCTAAACAGGGTAGATAATACCAGAGGGAAGACAATAAGGTTAAGGAGGATTGGGAAAGGCTTCTTGGAGAAGGTAGAACTTCAGCTGAGACTTGAAGGAGGCCAAGGAAGCCAGGAGGTGGAAGTGAGGAAGGAGAAAATTCTAGGCATGGGAGACAGCCAGTGTAAGTGCTCAGAGTCAGGAACAGAAGGTTGGATGCTAGAAACAGCAAGGAGGTCAGTGTTAATGGACTTCAGAGCACATAAAGTATGCTGCATGAAGACTGGAAATCTCACCTGTGCTTAGCCCCTACATTCACAATCTGGAGGTAATTAGGTGTCACAGAGGGTGGAGAGTTGTTGGCCTTGGATTCAGGAAGACACAAGTTCAAATCCTGCCTCTGACACTTATTAGCTGAGTGAACCTAGGCAAATCACTTAAACTCTTTCAACCTTAGTTTCCTCATCTGTAAAATGCAGGTAATAATATCAATTGGCAGGGTTGTTGCAGGAGTAAAATGGGACAATTCATGTAAAGGACAGTGTAAACCTTTAAAAGCTATGTATGTTAGTTATTATTATTACCGTTCTCTATTGTCACCATTCTGCCTTCTGAATCACCAACATTAAATATCATACATTAGGCAGTTTTATTTTTTTAAAATGGGGGGAGGGAGATGAAACCAAAATTTCCTAAAGCTTTGCTTCAAGTTTTCTATATTTCCCTGACAAAATAAAAATCACAGATTTGAAAATTGCTTTGGTCAACCAAATTGGTCAACCTATACTCATAAGTATAGGTCATTATGAATAAATTAAAGTTCTCACAAAGTTCTGGATGCTTTTCAAAACTCCTACAGGCATGTGGTCCCTTCTCTTGTGATGCTTATAATCTATGGATGCACAAGAATAATAGACAAAAACAGACCCACCCATGCATAGAGAAACTACAAGGCACAAATGTGAGACTAGAAGGAAATTATCCCTTTCTGCAGAGACCCTATCTTTTTAATTTGCTTTACAGAATACCTAGCATAGTATCATGCACAAATAAATGCTTGATAAATGCTTTTTATGAAGATGATAGTGATAAAATCATAATAATTAAATGCATGAGTGAGTTATGAGTAAAAGGTAAGCAAGGGATCTACTCATACTACAATTACATAGGAAGTTGTATATTAAGATTTTTAATCTCTTTGCAAGGTTAATTGGGCATCTTAATGACTCTAACAACTGACAGGTTAGGAAATTTGTTTCAAATCTACTTTGTAGAAAAAACTGTAACTTTGTAATATGACACAGTAACTATGAAATATTGATCCTCCAGGTTCAATTGTCTTCAACTCTATAATTGTCATGAATAATAACACAATTAATGTACTTGATGAATACATTATGTTAAAAAAATATTGTGTTTGGGGTGGCTAGGTGGCACAGTGAATAGAGCACTGGCCCTGGAGTCAGGAGGACCTGAGTTCAAATCTGGCCTCAGATGCTTAACACAAAACTTAGCCATGTGGCGTTGGCAAGTCACTTAACTCCAATTGCCCTACCTACCTCCATCCAAAAAAGCGAAAAAAAAAAGTACTGTGCTGTTTATTCCATTATAATTTCAAACAGGTCTATAAGCCTAATATCAGCATTCCCATTTAAAAAGTGAGCCTATAGGACACAACACGAACTAGGTTGCTAAAAAGTTAGAATACAGAACTTAAAATATAGCTTATAAAGCAGTGGAAATCATTGTCACACATAAAATTGAATATGGTAAATTATACAGTTCTTGAGTCTTTATGGGTAGAAGGGTATTCAAAAGCTAAATTAATTAAACTAACAGAATACCAACTGGCAGGCATAAACATGGAAGTAACCCCTATTGCCTCTCTAGTCACAAACAATCTCCTGAGACTCAAGAATGTGTTCCCCAGCTAGTGGGAAAACAGCATAAGAATAAGCCCTCACCTACTTATACAATGATGTAATTTATCGCAATCAGAAATGCATATTTTTTCTCTTCAAAGTTAGTTACTTACTTACATCAATCAATCAATGCATAAATAAATCCCTTATGTAGAAACCCTGTCTTATGGTCAAAAACCACTTCTATTTTTCACATGCCCCATGGGAAATCAATAAATATATGCTGACTGACTTTGAAAATCAACAGTTTCATTAATATCACCAATTGGATGACCAGGAAATGGCGTGCTAATTGGCAGCTCGACCCTTCTTTCCTCTTCTAAGCAAGTCAGGTGAAATGCTACTATCTAGAGTAAGTCTGGCTCTTTGTTGCATCCTGCTGTTATCTGCCTTTGGCAAACGACCACCTTGTGCTTCCACAACTTCAGAGCCTTTTTGAGCACCGGCGGCGATAAGTTATTCTCAGAGTCTGGTCTGCCAAATGCTTTTTGGCAAGAGGACTGAGGAAGACTATTGTTGTCGCTGGCTGTTATCTCTTGCTAGGACTCCACTTGGCAAATGTGCAAGTCCATCTCACTGATGTGGAAACAAGGAGCTTGACTCTCGATGAGTCAACTCATTAATAAACAAGTCACAAAGGAAATGGGAACCAGTCTTGAAAACAAAACAAAACAAAAAAAAGAACCATTTTGGGATTTATTGGATGCCGTGATGTTTGTCCTCCACAGAGCAACATTGTTTTATCTCACTCTGCAGCCTTCCTATCAAAAAAGAGGGAAGTTAATAGTTTATCAAATGTTAATCAGTAGCAATGTTGATGTATAACTTACATAGCATGGAAAGTATTTTTTGTTGTTGGTGGTAGTGTTTTCTTAATTATAAATTTATATGTCCCCCTTCATTTATCTTCCCCCTTTTGGCCAGACTCTACCCCTTAGGAAGTCTACTGGCTCAACCAAGACACCTATTGTCTCCACAGCACTTACTCCATTTCCCCCACCCCCATCTCATACACAAAGAAGCCACCTTGACCTTTGTCTAGAAAGCACTACAGTGAGACAGGGCAATCTAAAACATTCTTTTGAAGTGCCAACCCAAATGTAAAGTACAGTGCTTAGAATAACACCAGCCAATCATTCATTCAAGTACCTTCAAACCTAGTATTTACACATAATAATGACAGAACAAATTATCCATTGATTATGGGAGAACAAATATTAATGTCTGACTGGAGCATAAACTTACAAGGAAAAACAACCAACAAACACTGGTCTATTTCTAATTCAGTCTAAATCATTAGCACTTTCAATGGTCTAGCAAATTTTCCTGAGGCATACAACAATAATGCAAATGAAATTAATTTGGGGCTGGTATATTATTTAAGGGAAATAACCCAGTTCTAATCTTGTTCTAGTTAAAGGTGACCTTCAACTAGTAGGGTTCTTTTTAGTCAGTACATTGTCAGGACCAACAGATTCTATTTAGTATAGTACCACACTGAGCACTCTGGTCTGGTAACATTGGACACAAAAGAATTTCTAGACTGTCATATGAAACATTGAATCAAATTACTAATTAAAAGAAATGCACATTGCAATAACTTTGAGGTTCTATCTTATACCCCATATTGGCAAAGATGACAAATGACAGAAATTCTTGATGCTGGAGGTATTCCTCAAATACAGTACATGTACTATACATGCTATTGGTCTGGTGATGACTTGGTTCAACTTCTCAGGAAAACAGTTTAGAATTATGCAAAAAAGGGTATAAACTGCCCTTACATTTTCCCTCAGGGATTCTGCTGCTAGGGATATAACCTAAAGAACTCAAATACAGAAATAAAAGCTCTACAGACCAATATATGCCTAACAACACTTTTTCTGTTATCAAAGAACCAGAAATAAAATGAATGACTGTTAATTGAGAAATGGTTAAAGAATTGAGGTAGGTATATAAATGAGGAATTCTGAAAAATATGGGCAGATTTTTATGAACTGATACAAAACTGATACAAAATCAGGTGTGCAGAACCAAGAAATCAATCTATACGATGATAATAATGTAAATGAAAACTGAGTATTAAAATGACAAAATATGATCTCAAAGGAGAAAGAAGGAAGTATCCCTTCCTTCTTTAGTTATAGAGGTAGAGGCACTATGAATGTTGAATGTTGCATAGACTGTGAGAGGTTCTTGATGTGTTTAGTTTCACTTACTTTTTCATTTTCTTTGAGCCCAAGGTGTAGAGAGCATATCTATTAATAACAGGAAATGTAGGGGCGGAGACAAGATGGTGGCATAGAAGCAGCAAGGTCCCGCAGCTCACACACAGCCACCCTAAACACCCATAAAATATGACTCTGGACAAATTCTAGGTCTCTCAAACTCACAAAAATACAGAAAATACATCTCTCGCAGAAGGCAGCTTGGCAGCAGAGGATCATTGTGGCAGGACACGAGCTGAGGCCAGCCCAGCCTGAAACTGAAACCAAACATGGCCAGGCCCCAGGGCAGTCAGGAGTTGCTGAGGTGAGCAACAGCCAGTCTACAAGAGAGAAGATCTACAGCCTCCAGCAACTCCTCATCTACGAAGGTGTGAAAAATAGGGATTAGAGAAAGGCAGCACAGCAGGAGGGGCTCATTGTGCAGGCCTGCAGGCCGGGAGATGAGACCAGCCCAGCCTGAAATCACCATGCTGCCAGGCTCCAGGGCGGTCAGGAGGAGCCAAGCCTCCCAAACCACAGCGTGAGTCTACTTCAGAGAAGATCTAAAGCACCTTCAGCAATCTTCACATCTACTAAGCCAGGATTAGAAGTCAGTGAAAGTGAGTGAAGCTTTCAAGCTAAATTTGGGGGAGGAAAAGCAGTTTGGCCAATCTATCCCCAGGGCAAGGAAGCAATGAGGGAAGGGCAGGAACTGCTGTAACCGCTGGCTGCCCCCACTGGGCTGCTTCAGAGCCCCTGGCCTGTGAATCCTGTAGGGGGGCTGAGTCGATTGATCAGGGCCAAGTGCTCTTGCATTGAGCAGCTGGATCTGGAAAGTGGTCTTGGACTGTGGTCCTGGGGAGTGCTTTCAGCAAGCCAAAGCTGGGGGGGCGGCCTGCAACACCCACCTAATAGCTCCAGCAGCTGGGAAAACCCCAGTGATTTGGAACAGAGCTTCCCCCCCTGGAAGCAGAGTTTCATAGAGCTAAAAAAAAAAAACCAACCAATTAATTGACTGGCCAACATAAGGAAAAGGAAGCTAAATAAGAACAGCAATAAAACTCTAGAATCCTTTTTGTTCGAAGCATGGAACAGGAGGAAGACAACACAGTCAGAACTCCCTCACCAAATGCTTCCAAGACACTTGAAGAATGCCTAGAAGCTAGAGATAATCTGAAAAAGGACTTTGAAAAACAAATAAGAGAAGTGGAGGAAAAACTGGGAAGAGAAATGAGAATGATGCAAGAAAATCATGAAAAGAGAGTCAACAACCTGACTGGAGAAAACAACACGTTAAAAAATAGATTAACTCAAATGGCAAAAGAGGCCCAGAAAGCCAATGAGGAGAAGAATGCCTTAAAAAGTCGAATTTGCCAGATGGAAAAAGAATCTCAAATGCATTCTGACGAGAATAATTCCTTCAGAATTAGAGTAGAGCAAGTGGAAGCTAATGATTTCATGAGAAACCAAGGTACTATTAAACAATTACAAAGAACTGAAAAAATAGAAAGCAATGTGAAATATCTCCTGGAAAAAACCACTGACCTGGAAAATAGATCCAGGAGAGACAATTTGAAAATCATTGGTCTACCTGAAACCCATGACCAGAAAAAGAACTTGGAAAGCATCCTTCAAGAA
>JAQQSW010023666.1:0-10231 GCA_028646575.1 Pseudocheirus occidentalis
CATAGACTATTAGAGTAAGAACAAACCTAGGTTATATAATTGAAACATAATGGGGCTTTTATTCATTTATTTTTAACATTCATTTAAAATTTGAATTCCAAATTCCCTCCCTCAGAGAAGGCAAGAATATGATATAAATTATGCATGTATAGTCATGCAAAACATTTCCATGTTAGCTATGTTGCAAAAAATAATAAAACAAGAAAAATAGAGGAAAAAAGTATGCTTCAATCTGCACTTAGAGTCCATTAGATCTCTCTCTGGAGGCAGATGTCATCTTTTTTTCGATGGTCCTTTGGAATTGTCTTGGATCATTATATTAATTAAAGTAACTAAGTTTCACATTTGATCATCATTATAAAATTGCTATTAGTGTGTACAATTTTCTCTTGGTTCTTCTTACTTTCCTTTGTGTTACTTGATATTAGTCTTCTTAAATTTTTCTGGAACTATCCCCTTTGTCACTAATTATAGCACAGTTGCATTCCATCATGATTATATATAGCAACTTGTTTAGTCATTCCCAAATTGATGAGAATCCCTTCAATTTTCAATTCTTTGCTACCACAAAAAAGTCACTCTAAATATTTTAGTACATATAAATCTTTTTTCTCTTTCATTTACTCTTTGGGATAAAGACTTAAAATGGTATTTATTGCTGGGTCAAATGGTAAGCACATTATTATATAGTTCTTATTCTCCATAAATTGTTGAACCAGTTCACAATTCTACCAACAGTGCATGTGACCCCATTTTTTCTCCATCTTCTCCAGCATTTATCATTTTCCTTTTAGTCATGTTAGCCAATCTGACAAGTGTGAGTTGGTTCAATATTCATTTTTCTATTCAATAGTTATTGAGAACATTTTTCATGTGACATGTGATAGCTTTGATGTTCCATCAAAAAACTGCCTCTTCAAATCCTTTAATCATTTATCAATTGAGTATCAATTGTCTTCTATTTATACAAATTGTTGTTCAAGCCATGCAATGTCAAGGAAGAGTGCAGAAACATGAAAAGGGATCATAAGTAGAAAAAAGTTTAATAAGCCCAGGTTTAGAGCCCTGACACATTTAGTGACTGTGTCAGAGGCAGGACTTAGCCCAGATCTTCCTGACTCTGAGTCAAACTTGCCATCCACTACACTTTTTGTTTTTCTAATGTAATGCCTAATCATATTATTTTCTCTTTAAATGTCATGTTATTACAGTTATCTACATCACAGTGATTAGAGGTGCAGTACCACCCTCCATCCTGCTATCTGAAAAACTCAGGTATAATGTTTTAGTACCCCTTTTGTCCCAGAGAAGATGTCTGAATTATTATGGCATTAAAAGATAAAATATGTTGATATTATACAATGTTATACATACATTTTAAGCCTTTCTGAATTGCTAAAGTTTTTTTCTGTGTCATATACCAACTTTAATTAAGTCATCTGTGCCTTCCCCAAAACACTGATTTAATTTCTTATGCCAACTTGCAATATATCAAAACCGCAGTGGGGAAAGTCTGAATGAGGAAGGGATAACTGTATTTCGGATTTTATTTTCTCTTTTTTCTCTCTTTTCATTGGAAAATCAGGGTTCAAAGATTGACACCTAGGGAATCTTTAAGTGTGGTCATGTGAGATAGATTTATTTTACTTTCTCCATTATTTATATAGCTTCCATTCCACCAATACCTCTAAATCCCACAGTGTCTACCTTACAGAAGTAGTTATGAAACCAAACTAAGAACATAAAGTTTTAGAGCCTGATAGAAATGTCACCTTTTGTTCTTACTCCTTCTTCTGTATAATTGAAAGTAATTATAATTCCAGTAGGTAATGATAGTAACTCTGAATAGGAAAAGTACATGGATTAAGAAAATAAATGTAGGAGAAAAAACTGATGAATTTTGATAAAAAAGATGAATTCCAAAATAAAAGGAGATTAATTTGGGTTCATATCTGCCTGTTTTTCTGCTGAATGATGAAGGCTTTATATCTAAGTCAATTTTCTTGGTTCTGTTTATTTTCTCTTTCCCCCTTTGCCTTGGTACTGTATTTGAGGCTTTGGAACCATCAAATCAAGAGTCTGTGTGAATATAACTATTAAAAAAATAACAACAAAGTATTGGGGAGAAATGGGGAGAAAAATTATAACTCAAAATCCTATGGAAATGAATGATGAAAACTAAAAATAAATAAATAAATTCTGTAGGAAGGAAAAAATCCCCAACAACAATGAAGTGTTGGCTCAGCACACTGGTAACCTTGATAAAAAGAACTGACCTCTATAAATTGTTTGCCTTTGAATTGATAGGGGAGATGCCAATCATTAAAGTACATGAGCACATTTCAGAAAAAAGCTAGCAGAGCTTCCAAGCTCTGTTGTTTTCTATTAATGATCTTATTATATATCCTCTCTTCTCATGAGGCACCAGTGCAGGTTTGATTAAAATATAATTTAAACTGGTCCCTTGTGGAAATCTCAGTAGGTATGATCTTGAAGTAACCTGAAGTCTCATCATCCCAAATATATTTGAATGGTAGACCACAAACAACTTTTTGGCTTTTGATACATATCTACGTATCTCAAATATTCACATTTCTCATTATAGTACTTTTGATTTGGACTGTATTGATCTAGGAGAAGAATTGAACTTTTTTTATTTATTTAGATTTTAATCTATTTTTATTTGATTATGCTATTTGATTGTTTAGGTTAGTATATATCTTTGAATTAATTTCTTTATTAAGTAATACATGAAGCACAATGGTATATTTCCCATGATGAAAAAACTTTTGGATGACACTTATGATTTTATTATTGGTAACGCCTTATGAGAAAACATCTACCACCTACAAGAAGTGGATCCTGGAAGTCAGGAAGACATAACTTCAAATGTAGTTTCAGACACTTAATAGGAGTTTAACCTGGACAAGTCACTTAACCTCTCTCTGCCTCAGTTTCCTTATTTGTAAAGTTAGGATAATAATATTACCTACCCTCCGGGGTTGTTGTGAAACTACAATGAGAAATTTCAGGATGTTTCCCTTTTGTTACATTAATAGATATTCATGGATTAAAACAAGCATTTCCATAATATAGTACAATAAAAAATATTATTATGCATGAAACTGCAAATCTACTAGGCACAACTTACTATTACTACAACAAAATTGGCATGTAAATTTCTTTTTCTCCTTCCTTTATTCATCTTTTTTTTCCCTACCTTCCCCCACCTCACCCCCTGACTACTATTAGACACAACTAAGACTCTGTGTGTACGTATGTTGTATAATTATATAATTATTCTATTTATCTATTTATCATTTCTTTCTCTGGATAGAGATAGTGTCTTTCTTCATATGTCCTTTATAGTTAATTTGGATATTTATAATAGTCAAAGTAACTTACTCAATCCAAGTTGTTCTTAAAATAATATTGCTGTTATTGTATACAATGTTCTCTTGGTTCTGTCCTTTTTAATCTTCATTATTTCATGCAAGTCTTTATGTGTTTTTTAAAATGTCATTGAGCTCATCATTTCTTTTTTTTTCTTTTTTGAGGGGGAAAGGCAGGCAAATGGGGTCAAGTGACTTGCCCAAGGTCACACGACTAGTAAGTGTTAAGTGTCTGAGGCCAGATTTGTACTCAGGTCCCCCTGACACCAGGGCCAGTGCTCTATTCACTGTGCCACTTAGTCACCCCATGCTCATCGTTTCTAATAGCACAATTGTATCCCATATATCCTATGCCATATAAAAGGAGATATTTGAAAAACACGTTGCAATCATTAAAGTGCTAAACAATTCTAATTCTTTATCATTATTAATATTATTAACATGAATGCAAGTTGGTATCTTCTCCGCAATTTAGAATCTTAGAAGGTTGCCTAGGGTCACTGACTTGCCCAAGTTCACATGACAGTGTATCAGAGGATGGATTTGCCCCCTTTGTAAGATGCTGATTATGCCATTGTACCCCTACAAGCCTTCAGAGGCTTCCCATTATTGGAAAGTAGTTAAAATGGCTTGTTCCAAGATTGAAAGCCATCCATAGTCTAGTTCTAATCTATTTTTACTAAGCTTGCCACTCACTCTTCCCCTTGGTGATATGTCTGTTCTGGTCAAACTCACTGCTGCTTGACAAAGCTTGTATTTGCAGTCTCTGACACTTCAGTACATCAGTTTCCCAGTCTGAAATATCCCCTTCACTTTTCCTTTGTCTATCCACATTTTACTTATCTTCTAAAACATAGCTAAAATGCCTTCTCTATTTCAAAGCCTACCTAGAAATCCTAGAATCAGGGGTAGAGAATGTGCAGCCTCAAGGCCACATGTGTGTGACTCTGACTGAATCCAAACTTCATAGAACAAATCTCCTTAATAAAAAGATTTGTTCTGTAAAACTTGGAATCAGTTGAAAGACCACACTTGAGGACCTAGAGGGCCAACTGTGGCCTCAGTGCTGAAAGTTCCCCACACCTGTCTAGATCTATATGTTATCACTCTCCTTCTAGAAGCTATATCATTTTTCATCTGTGTGTTTCACTTGAAAAGTCAATCATAGATTCCTTGTAGTGTTTTTATCTATTCTTAATTTAAGTGGTTATTCAACTATTTTTAAAAATTAAAATGTAAAGAGGCAGGCTTGTCATGTATTAAGTATAAGAGATGACAGCAGTGTAAGAGTGATACACATTGGCCATTGCACTGGAATCAACAAAGTATGGCAGGAAAACTTTAGTAGCTTAACAAGATGCTTTAAGGAGGGTTTGGGGAATGACAAGGCAAAAGTTAGACAAAATGAGAATACCTGAATGGATTGTGATCTCAACTGGGGAATAAAGTATGCACATGAATGAGTTCATAGACCCAAAGTGTATCTTCTTTGAGTTCTTGTCTCCCCAGTTAATTTATAATTACCTTTAAGTCAGGGATCTGATTTAATTCTTCCTTGAATCTCTCATAGCTAGAACAATGTCAGCATTTCCCCCCAAAATAATTTTTAATTTGGCATAAGGACACATGCCTTGTGACCACCAGTAAATCATTTAACCTTTCCAAGCATTACGCAACTTTATAAGACTGAAAGTTCAAGTTATAGAGCTCTTATACAAGTCTGGAAATGAACTTAAGGTCATCACTTCATAGAAGCAGAGGTGGAAGGAAACATGGAAGATACATGATTCAACTTGTTCATTTTACAGTTGAAGAAACTGAGTTCCCAAGAGATTAAGTGACTTGACCAAGGTCTCACATGGAGTCATCATCAGAGATGGTATTTGAACTTATGGCCATGCATCATGCTTAATGCTTTTTAAACTTACCAAAATGATATGGTTCTTGTCCCCCATCCCACCTCAATAATCATGTGCTCTAAAAGAAATGATATGTTAGAAATATACACAGAAGCATCATTTATAAGAGAAAATACCATTTCCTTCCTTCCCAACCTCTCCCCAATGATTTGTTTTTTATCTCTGTTTAGTCACTTATACTTGCCTAGAACAGAAATCAGTAACGGAATTTGAATTACGTATCTCTCCATATCTCCTATGGGGACCCCAGATTTTCCTTATAGTGGCATAGTACAGCTTGTTGTACTATATTCCATGCTTGAAAATGAGAATATGATGACAAAAGTAATAAAGTGGAGGACATCTATATATATATAGATATATAGATATAGACATATATGTGTGTTTTATGTATGTATATACATACATATATAGTTGTATGTAAAGTCATACAGTTATATATAATTTATTATTGTTCTTTTGTTCAGTCATGTCCAACTCTTCATGACCCCTTGTACCATTGCATGTCAGGCCCTTCTGTCCATCACTATCTCTGTCCAAGCTCATATTCATTGCTTCTATGACACCATCTATACATCTTATCCTCTGCCATCCTGTTCTTCTTTTGCCCTCAGTTTTTCCCAACATCAGCATCTTTTCCAATGAGTCCTGTCTTCTTATTATGTGACCAACATATTTAAGCTTCAACTTTAGTATTTGTCCTTCCAATGGGTTGTCTGAATTATTCTAAGTAATTAAAATCAGTAGTCTGAATTAATTTACATATAATTGCATACAAAGTAATTGAAGTGTGGGATGGCATGAATAGCTAGAGAAATTAGGAAAAGCATCATGTAGAAGGTAGTGTTTCAACTGAGTCTTGTAAGACTCTAGGGATTCTAAGAGGCAGAATTGAGGGGGAGTATATTCCAGGGAAAGGGGAAAAATCAATGCAAAAGAAAAGACATGAACTATCTTCTATTAGAATTAAGGCCAGTTCAGTAAACCCTGGTGTACATTAAAGAGAATAATGTATCATAAATCTGCAAAGGTAAGTTGAGGTTTCCTGTTTCTTACCTGAGACTATTGGTAAGGAATGAGGCTTATGTTCTCAGGCACAGTGTATTTGTTTTGCTTGACTATATTTGCTTGTTGCAATCAATAACTTTTATTTATGGAGAGAGTTATGGGAGGAGTAGGGCTACTGATAGGCCTTCAAAAAAGGAAGAAAGTGTCAATAAACATTTAAAATTATGCAGAAAAAGCAGAACAATATTCAGAAGTGGACAAAGACAAACAGAATAGAACTGGTCTTCTATGTTAAATTTGTTACATACTTTTACAAGATGCTTTATATGATAAGAGATTTATTGTTTATATAGACTGCTTTGATGTATATGAAAATGTCTTATTGTGTAAGAAGTTTATAATTTTTTTAAAGACTCAGAAACAGGCTAAGTTTAGAGCCTGGTTATGAAGGACTTTATTTTGTTTTATGTTTACTTTCTATAGTCATGATTTGTTTTTCTAAAATTTATTTATTTTTAGTTTTCACCATTCACTTCCATAAGATTTTGAGTTCCAAATTTTCTCCCCATATTTCCCATTCTCCACCCCAAGACAGCATGCAATCTGATACAAACTATACATATACATTCATGTTAGACGTATTTTCACGTTAGTCATGTTGTAAAGAAGAATTGGAACCAGTGGGAGAAACCATGAGAAAGAAGAAATGAGACACAGAGAGAGAGAGAAAGAGAGAGAGACAGAGACAGAGACAGAGAGAGAGAGAAAACATAAGAGAGAGAGAGAGCACAAGAGAGAGCAAATAGTATGCTTCTTTCTGAATTTAGACTCCATAGTTCTTTTTCTGGATGTGTATAGCTTTTTACATCATGAGTCATTTGGAGTTTTCTCTGATCCTTGTTTTGCTAAGAAGAGATAAGTCTATCAAATTTAGAGAGTGCACAAGGTTGCTATAATTGCGTAAAATGTGCTTCTGCTTCTTCTCACTTCACTCATCATCAGTCCATGTAAGTTTTTCCAAGTTTTTCTGGTCTACCTGCTCATCATTTCTTACGGAACAATAGTATTCCATTATATTCATATACTCTAACTTGTTCAACCATTCCATGGTTGATGGGCATCCCCTCAACGTCCAATTCTTGGCAACCACAAAAAGAACTGCTGTAAATATTTTTGTACATATGGGTCCTTTTACTGTTTTTATCATCTCTTTGGGATACACACCTAGAAGTGGTATTGCTGGGTCAAAGGCTATGCACATTCTTATAGCCCTTTGTTCATAGTTCCAAATTGCTCTCCAGAATGGCTGGATCAGTTTACAACTCCACCAATAATGAATTAGTGTTTGTGAAAGACTTTAAGTGAAAAATAGGAGCTATTTGTTTGATTCTGGAAGTAATAAGTAGCCAGTAGAGCTTTTTTGGTAGGGAAAATAGATAGTCTGACCTGTTCTTTGGGAACATCCTTTGATAACTCTGTAGAACAGTAGACTATTTTCCTAAGCTTGTTTGAGACACACAACAGTAGGAAAACCTTTGTACTGGAGAAGAGGAACTTCTGACCTGTTAGTTTTATTTGAAATAGGTGACTCCTCCAACTCCACTAGCTTCAGGAAGTCATATCTTGTCTTTAGTGGTGGCTAAGTGATATAGCATATAGAGTGCAGTGCCTGGAGGAAGGCTTATCTTCCTGAGTTCAAATCTGACCTCATACACTTATTAGCTATGTTACCAAAATCAATTAACCTTTTCACCTCAGTTTCCCCACTTATAAAATGATCTAGAGAAGTATAAAGTCAATCATGAGAAACTCTCCTGAGAGTTGCTGCCACAAATAACTTTAAGGATCTAATCTTATAATATAGTGAGTTCTCTATTTATTCATCAATATACTAAAGCAAAACATTTAAGAAACAAAAGCAGAACATTCACAACAATATAATATAGCAACTTATTGCTAATGTGGCCACATAGCCTTAAACAAAACATATCATTTCAGTATGTCACAATCTCCTCAATCAATATAGATAGAGTACCAAAGTAAAGTTTTCTTTCATCTTGACTCCAGGCTGGCTTCTAGTCATTCTTAAGCCAATTATCATGAAGGGGTAATCATCCTTAAGTCAATCATACTTAAGAGCTCACAGAAAGTACAAACACTATACACCCCTAGGTCACAGTAAGTTACAATATCATCAGTCAGCACTGAGTACACAAGTAAAATTTTCTTTCATCTTAACTGGATGCTGACTTCCAAGCCCCATGGCTCCTCTTCCACACTCCTAGCTCTTTCCTGCATTCACAAGCAGGCAATTCTCTACTCTGGTTCTATATCTCAACCCATGGGGACTATTCCACTTCAAGTCCTTCACAACTTCTGTTTTTAGGAAAACAAAGCTTAACAGGGTTACAACAATATTTACAAACATTGCTGGCACTATCATCTCAATTCACTTTCTGTCTGAGAAACCAACACAAATCAACAGACACAATGCTTCTAACAGAGTAACACAAATCAACAGAGTGCTTCTGTCTGACAAAGTAACACCAATACAGAACAACAGACAGAGTGCTGACATCACAAACATTCTCTCTTAGCTCTGCTTGGTCCCAACAGGTGATCAAGCTTTTATCTGCTCTGCTCCTTCCTGTTCCATTTTCCTTGTTTTGATCTTTCAGCAAGCACATCTCTTTTACAGACAAACTCTTTTAGGCCTATTAAGGGCAACACAATGTATACTGTTTCCAACAAAGACTTGATACAATCAAAGGTGAGGCTCAAAGGCACTTGAAAAACTGAAACAAGCAGCAAAATACTACTTTGCTCGCCATTACAAGAAGAAAATAGCAAATCTTTCCAGTATCCTTGTCAAGGAAACCCCAAACCGAGTCACAAAGATTTAGCCATGACTGAACAACAAATAACTTGTCTTTACTGAGAGCCTTGAAATGGATAGACTATCTTTGAACATAGGTGGTAAATGTTATAACAAAAGGCAGAGGGCTCCATATTCTGAGCGCGGCCTTATGGAAGAGTAAGAAGGGGAGGAGGGCTAAGTATATTGTCTCATAGAATTTTACAACTTACACTTGCCTTATATGGAAAATCAAGAGATTGCACTAGATGATATTCTAAACCCTTCCCACCTGCAAATATGTGATCCTATTGACATCTGACTGACCACCTTCATCTTATAAGCGAAAAAACTGAGACAGAGGAGCAATGTGATTTGCCCAATTAAAAGGCTAGTTTATGTAAAATTGTTATGGATCATTCATGGTTGCTGGCAACCAACCTAATTTGGTTTTTAAAATACACTTTAGAAGTTACTGGATAATGTTTTAAATTTACTTAAACACTTATCTGCAAACATTGGAAGAGGTACATAAACTTTGCATGATGAATTTGTGCAGCATGTGAGAGAGAGAAAAAGAAAGAGAGAGAGAGAGAGAGAGAGAGAGAGAAGTAGGTTACAACTGTAATTAACCATCCTTTATAGAACACACTAAGCATTTTCTTGAAGTCAGCGTAAATTAACAGTGTATTGGGAAATAGAAATTACATAACTTCCAAGTCTAGCCACTCTCTTTGTCCATCCATGCTTTCAGAAACTTGATTTCACAGTTGGCCTCTAAGTAGCATGAACTGAATACCTCTTACTTTACAAAACTGTCCATAGAATTCATATCTTATTTTTTTAAAAAGTTTACAAAAATTAGCATATATCAAGGTCCTCAAATTTCCTTTTACCTAATTTTGCTATTTACTTTAATCTATGTCTTGGCCATCAATTTTATTCATTTGTTTATCTATTCATGTATTTATTTGTTTTTCCATTTCAGTTTTTCCCTCCTTCTAGCCCCCTCTGTCACCTATTGAGAAGGAAAAAAATATGATATTCATTATATATAT
>JAQQSW010023667.1:0-10231 GCA_028646575.1 Pseudocheirus occidentalis
TCTCATTTCTCTTCCCAATTTTTCCTCCACTTCTCTTATTTGGTTTTCAAAGTTCTTTTTAAGTTGAAGTTGCTTGTAGGCAATCTTCATGTTTCTTGGAAGTATTTGGTGTGGGAGTTCTGACTGTGTTATCTTCCTCCCATTCCATGCTTTGATCGATCCTTTTTGTCCCCAAAAAAAGGATTCTAGAGTTTTATTGCTATTCTTGCTTTGCTTCCTTTTCCTCATGTTGGGCAGTCAATTAATTGCTTGATTCTTTAGCTCTGTGGAACTCTGCTTCCAGGGGGGAAAGCTCTGTCCCAAATTACTGGGGTTTTCACAGCTGCCAGAGCTATTAGGTGGGTGCTGCAGCCCCTACCAGCTTTGGCTTGCTGAAAGCACACCCCAGGACCACCACCCGAGACCACCATCTGGATCCAGGCCACTCAACGCAAGAGCCCTTGGCCCTGATCAATCGTCTTGGCCCCCCTGCAATGTGAAGGCCAGGAACTCTGAAGCAGCCCAGTGGAGGCAGTTGCCGCTTGCAGTCCTTCCTGCAGCTTCCCACTGCTTCCCTGCTCTGGGGGCAGTTTGGTCCAACTACTTTTTTCCCCCGAAATTTAGCTTGAATTACAATGACCTTTCTCTTAGCCTTCTTTTATCTGCCTTGATAAATGTGGAAACTGCCCCAGGTGCCTCTGATCTGCTCTCCTGTAGACTCCAGCTGTAGCTTCTCCTGACCTCCCTGGGGCCAGGCTCCAGTTTTGGGCTGGGCTGGCCTCGGCTCCCAGCCTGTGGCTATGAGCCCCACCTACCAAGCTGCCTTCAGTAAGAGATGTGTTTTCTGTATTTTTGTGAGTTTTGGACCCCTAAAATTTGTTTGAAGTCATATTTTATGGGTATTTAGGGTGGCTGTGTGGGAGCTGTGAAACTTTGCTGCTTCTATGCCGCCATCTTGGCTCTGCCTCCCTAGTTACTCTTTTTTTTAAAAAAATGTTTATTTTTTAAAATTTTATTTATTTATTTTTAGTTTTCAACATTCATTTCCACAAGATTTTGCATTACAATTTTTTCTCCCCATCTTTCCCCTACCCCCACCCCAAAATAGCAAGTCTACTGAATATCCTTTCCCCCAATCTGTTCTCTTATATCTTTCCCCATCACCTCCCTAACTTTCTAGCAGGGCAAGATGGATTTCTATACCCCACTACCTGTATATCTTATTTCCCAGTTGCATGTAAAAACAATTGTTTTAAACATTTGTTTTAAAAACAATGAGTTTCAGATTAGCTAGTTACTCTTTTAACTACATTTCAGCAGATATAGCTGTGGGTTAAATTCAATATATATATTCTGATATTTCTCATAATCAACTCTGGGCAGGAATAGCATGATCCAAAGAGAGAGTGATCTTTTAGGGTCACCCCCAAAATTTAATGCAATCTATATAAACCCTAAGCTTGAAGTGCTATGCTATAGGTCACAATTACAACAAAGAAAAGAAAGTTTGAAGTTATATTTCCATGAAGATATTAACTAATAATAGAAAGAGAACTGACTGTGGAATCAGAGGATCTGGGTTCAAATTCTGTCTCTAATGTTACCTGTGTAACTTTGGGCAAGTCACTTAATCTCCCTATGCCTCAATTTCTTCATATAAAATTGAACTAGGTGACTTTTGAGTCCCCTTCTAACTCAACATCTATAATAATCAATAAACATTTATTAAGCTCCTACTGTGTGTCAGGCTAAGTGTTGGGGATACAAAAAATGGCAAAAGACAGTCTCTGCCCCCGAAGAGCTCATGTTTTAGTACAAGGAATAATAAATAAGCAAATATGTACAAAAAACTTTATATAAGAAAAATAGAAAGCAATTAACAGAGCAAAAGCACTTGAATAAAGAAGGATTGGGAAAAGCTTCCTGCAGAAAATGAGGTTTTAATTAGACCAGGGAAGCCAGGAGATAGAGATGAGGAGGGAGAGCATTCCAGGCATGGGGTCAGCCTGAGAAAATCTCCAGAGCTGAGAAATAAAGTGTCTTGTCCATGGAACAGAAAGGAGGCCAGAATCACTGGATAAAAGAGCACATGGAAGGGGGTAAGGTATATGAAGACTAGAAAGGTAGGAAGGGACTAGGTTATAAAGGGATCTGCTCTTTAGGAAAATTACTTGAGCAGCTGAATGGAGGATGGATTGGAGTGGGGAGAGACCTGAGGTAGGTATACCCATCACCATGTTATTGCAATAGTCCAGGTGTGAGGTGATGAGGGTCTATACTAGAGCACTGGCAAGTGTTAGAGGAGAGAGGGAGGCATATTCAAGAGATGTCCCAAGGCATAATAGATAGACTTTGGCAGCAGCTTGGAAATGGGCAATGAGAGAGAGTGAGAAGTCCAGGATCACTCCTAGGTTGTGAGTCTGTGGGACAGAGAGTTTGGTGTTGCCCCGTACAATAATAGGAAAAGTGGCAAGGTGAGGTGAAAGCTTTAAGAATAGATGATAATGAGTTCTGTTTTGGACGTGTTGAGTTTAAGATGTCTACTGGACATCCAGTTCAGATGTCTGAAAGGCAGTTGGAGATGGGAAAGTGGAAGTCAATAGAGGAGTTGGGGCAAGAAAGGTAGATTTGGGAATCATCAGCATAGAGGCAGTAATTAAATCCATGGGAGCTGATGGGCTCACCAAGTGAAGTAGTATAGAGGCAAAAGAGGAGAGGGCCCAGGACAGAGCCATGTGAGACACCTATAGTTAGAGGGAATGATCTGCATAAGGATCCAGCCAGCAGAGGAGACTTTGATCCCTATGAAATGTGTTACTTTCTCCCAAAAGGTCAACAAAATATTAGATTTCATTTAGAAAAGTTTTGGGGGGCAGCTAGGTGGTGCAGTAAATAGAGCACCAGCCCTGGAGACAGGAGGACCTGAGTTCAAATCCAGCCTCAAACACTTAACACTTACTATCCATGTGACCTTGTACAAGTCACTTAACCCCAATTGCCCTGCCTTCCCCCCTCCAAAAAGCAAAAATAAAGTTTTGGAAATAAAAGAGCCTAATGCTCTTGTATAAATTATAGTTATCAGAAAGTTGAATACATCTGTAGTTATGAGTACAGAAAATTGAGCACAAAAGTTGCCAGTATGGCTTCCTGAACAGGAGGCAGCCTCCCATGTACTTACTGTAGCAAAACACTGAAGTCTACATGAGACTGAACAGTGATGAAGAAATCCAGTGAGAAGTTACAGTAACTTCTTTCAGACCAGCATTGCACAAGATGTCAGCCAGAATCCCTAGGACTGTTAGGAAAGGGGACCACTAGCAAGAACAAAGCCAATTATTTCAGAGTAGCCTTCCAGTATGACCAGAGACTGGCCAGAGGCACATGTTGCCTGAAGGGCTCTATGTCCCAAGACAGAAAGAGTGAAGAAATCTAGAGTTGTCGGAAAGTTCCAGAGTGGGGATCTTGGAAATGCCTGGAATTTGTAGTGACCAACTCAGTGCAGTGCTGCATTGCTCAGATGGCTAGACCAAAGGGTTCTAATATCCCTAACACTTGGTCCTGAGATGCCAGAGAGGGCCTTAAAGATCTAGTGCTCTGAGCCTCAAAGATCCAATAGTAGGGATGGGGAACCTGTGGCCTCCAGGACGCATGTGACCCTCTAGATCTCAAGTATGACCCTTTTACTGAATCCAAACTTGACAGAACTGTAAAGTCAAGCACAAGCAGCTTTCCAGGTTCTGATTACTTAGTATAGTGAACTCTCTATTCAGTAACAAATCAGGGGAAAACATTTACAGAAAATAAAGGTACAGCATTCAGAATATTACAACTTATCACAGAAAATCAAAATACAGCGTTCACAACAACTTATCACTAATATGGCCACATAGTTTTTACCACAGTGGTCACATAGTTTTGAACAAAGCACAATCATTTAATCAATCAATCACTTAGTAACTCAATCATTCAATCAACTGAATCATTCAATCATCCTTAAGGAGGCTTAAGGGTCACAAAATACAGTAGTCAAAGTTCTTCACTCACAGGGCACACTAAGTTACAAATCAGTCACTATTCAGTCATCATTCACTATTCAATCATCAGAAAATACAAAGGCCATCCACTCCACTGTCAAAAGTAGATCATAATCTTCTCATTCAGTACATAGTATCCAAGTAAAGTCTTCTTTCAGCTTGACTCAGGGTAGGCTCTCAGATTCCCTGGATCCCCTTCCATGGTCCCAGTTCCTACCTGGATTCACCAAACTGTCACCTGGGTTCAAAGGCAGACAACTCCCAGCTCCTTGTCCAGCTTTCTGTATAGTTCCTGTTCTACACTGAAGCTCACAGTGTCCAGTCCACCTTAAATCCTTCACAGTCTCTGTTCCTGGGAAGTCAAGACTTAACAAAGCCACAAACAGACAAAATAGCCACACCACAGTCATGCTTCCTCAGTCTCCTGCAGCTTTGGCTGGTCCTCAGAAAGCCTTAGCAGCTCCAGCTGGCCCTCCAAAGAAGCTCTGCCACCACAAGTTCCCAGGAAGTTCTAACTCTCCCAGCTAGTGTTTTTCTTTATATATAGTATTGCTCCTCCCTATTCAGCCCCTTCCTGTCACGTCAGCAACAGGAGTTCATACCTTCTGTTTCTTTAACAGAGGCTTAATTTGAAACTTCATGCTAAGTACCTCTCAGCTTAGCAATACAAAAGGAATTTCAAATTTCATTACTATTGCAAGAACAAATCTCCTTAATAAAATAATTTGTTCTAAAAAAACCTTAGACTCAGTCAAAAGGCTGTACTTGAGGACCCAGAGAGCCACATGTGGCCTCAAGGCCACAGTTTCCCCACCCCTGCTAGGGCCTCACCCCAGGAGGTGGAGGTCAGCACAGGAGCCCAAGCTGAGTGCACACGGGGCTGACCACCTGACCCAAAAGCAAAGTGCACATGGAAGCAAAGCCTGAACTAGATGCACAGACCCAGTTCAAGAACTAAAGCTAGAGAGATTTTAATAAATCAAAGGCAACAGCATCAAAAAATATTGTACATCTAGAGATCCCCCAAAGGAAAAGAAAGTAACTGTAACTCTCATTGTGCATGTCTCCATTGCCCTTTGGGTGACCCACAGGTTTAATTTTTGGAGGTGTAGTATTCCATGCTTTACATAGCCATACCTGAGAAGATTAGGACTGGATTTCTAGATCAGGGAGTTTGTTGGATTGAATTGAGTTGAAAGAAGGAAGTCTTGTTGTTAACTTATCATTTCTGCTCTGAACAAATTTCTGTCAATGAACTAGAAAATACAAATTTAAACTCTTTAAGCACAATACTTCCCAAAGTTCCAGAGAGTAGGCAGCCCTTTCGGGTACCAATCCCACTGGTATTTACTTAGACTACCCAAGTCCAGCCCTAGCAAACATAAGTCTTGGCTGGTTATCAGGACTTCAAGAAGATATCCACTACTCATTAGCCAGCCACATTAGTAAATAAGTGCCAACAGCCTCTTAAATTGTCTTTCAACTTGTATGCATCTTATGCGGAAAAATCCCACTGGAGAGCTTTGGTCATTATACAATACATGTAACCATTCATTATACCTTTGCAGCTCCCTCCAACTTGGAAGAGGTAGGAAGAGACTTGGGTGGCATATATTTTTCCTTCTCCCCTCCTTAAGGAGTAATTACTTCTGGGTCTCCAATTCCCCTCTCTCCTCCTCCCTTGCCCAGTTATTGGTTAGGGCCAGTGAGCAGAATTCTCAGAAAGATACTGGATAGATAGTCTAAGGACCCTCTTTATATCCTAATCAATATATGTAAACCGAAGCGATGAGGCTATGGGGATGGATCTGCCTCTTTCATTATTCTTGAAGTTTCACTCAAGTGTTTGTGATCTTTAGTGAGAGAACACAGCAATTACATCTCAACAAGGACTGGAGAAAATCCATTTGTCCTGCAGAAAAATTTACAATAGTGAATTTCATTTCAACCAGATCAATGAAATGCTGTCCCAACTGCATGCAAGTATTGTGGCCGTTGTTACCGGCAGTTCCATAATAGCATTAACAGTAATAGGATTGGACCTATGGAAGTGCCACTTATAATCTCTGTGTTCTTGAAAAAGCCACTTCGCTGTTCTAGGCCTTGGTTTCTTCTTCTCTAAAATGAGAAGGATGGAATGAAATGATCTGCAAGGTCCCTTCCCATTCTTAAGTACCATGAGTATAATTTTACATTCCAAATCACAACAGCATTTTATATTATACTGAAATGCCAGCTTCACTTTGACCATTGTCAGAACTAGGAAAAACATTTTTTTTCAACTCTTTTCTTAACCAAATATATTCAGGTCTTGCTGCTTCCCAGGAATAGAAGGAAGTGTTTTCCTACTGGGTACAGTGAGAGGGAGGACTATCTCATTGTTCTTCCTAGTTTGGAGATGCGTTAATAGGACTTTTTAAAAAGCCTGGTATATAATATTTGACATTGATCAGTCAGTCAGCAAGCATTTATTGAGTACCTACTATGTGCCAGGCATTATGCAAAAATTCTTACCCTCAAGAAGTTCGTATTCTAACAAGGGTGACAATGTGAAAATAATTAGGTACATTTAAAATACATCCAGCGTAGCCCAAAGGTCTTCTTCCAGAAGAAGAGGAGATTTGAATTGAATCTTGAAGAAAGCCAGAGAGACTAAAAAGGCAGAGATGAGGAGGGAGAGTATTCCAGGCATGAGGACAACCAGTGCAAAGGCACAGTGATAGGAAATGGGAGTGTCATGTGTGAGAAGAGCAAAGAAGGCCGATATAGCTAGATCTTCGAGTTCATGAAGGAGAGTAAAGTGTAGGAAGACTGGAAATGTTGGAAGGGGTCAGCTTGTGAATATCAGAGGATTTTATATTTGACCCTGGAGATAATAGGGAGCCACTGGGGTTTATTGAGTAGGGAACTGACATGGTTGGACCTGTGCTTTAGGAAAATCACTTTGGCACCTGGATGGAGGATGGGTTGGTGTGGCGAGAGACTTGAGGCAGGCTGACCCACCAACAACTATTGCAGTAATCTAGGCATGAGGTAATGAGGGCCTGTGCCAGAGGGGTGGCAGAATCAGAGGAAAGAAGGGGCTGTATTAAAGAAATGCTTAGCACTTTAGATCCAAGATGTAGGGATGGAATCCTTCCCCTCTATCTGGTCTTGATTCTCTGCAATGGGTCTACTCCCTACAAATTGGAAGGGCAGGAAAGGGATCTAATTGGCATATTTTTCTCTTTCTCTCCTTCCTTCTACCATGCATGGCTCAAGAGCATGACCCATTTTATCTCCAGTTTCTCAGATCAGAGAATTCCTGCAGCTGGGCTAGTCAGCTGTCTTTATAAACTCCTCTATTCAGTACTTTCTACCCACTGGAAGATCAGGGCAAAATCCCCCGTTACCCTCCCTTTCTTCTTTATTTTCCCAGCATTCTCCTCACAGCCCCTTCTCCTTTCTACCTTCTTTAGTCTCTCCCAGTTACCACCTAACCTCTACCTTGCAAGTATCCCCTGGGGATACATATCCTTTGTTTAGCCTCAATTACTCAGATTGGAAAGGGGGGAAGAAAGAGGCAAAGATTGCCTCACTATGATGTACCAGTTGGAAAATGAGAGTTAAGACCATCTGATACCTTCACTTTTATTCTCATGGGACTGAACCAAGCTGGAGAAAATTGTGAAACGGTGCTGACTGGGTCCATTACACATTTATGTAATAGAATTTTAACAGGGCCATTACTGCTATAAGGCAATCCTTTTATACCTCTCTAACTCACTGTCCCACTCCCCATAGCAGCTCTCCCACTCCCCATAGCAGCTCTTCCAAACCTTTTCATCTCTTCAGAAATGTCCCATGCCTCTCCCTTCCCCTACCCTTTCAGCTGAGAACCTTGCCTCATATTTTACTGAAAAAAATGAGACCATTCACTGAGAGCTCCCTCTTCTTCCTCCTCCTCCTCCTCCTCCTTCTTCTCTTCCTCCTACTCACCTCCCATCACCCTGAGCCTTCTACTACTTCCTTCCCCTTCAGACCTATCTCTCACATTAAAAAGTGACCTTGCCAAGGCAAACTCATCCACTTGCACAAGTGATCACATTTCATCCCATCTTCTCCAGCCGATTGCCCCTGCCATTATCCCCACTCTCTCACTTACCTTCAATCTCACCCTAATGGCAGCTTTTTTCATCTACAAACATGCCTAAATATCTCCCATCCTCAAAAAACCATCACTTGATCCTTCTATCCCTGCTAAGTATTGTCCCATAGGTCATAGTCTTTTGTGACTAAACTCCTTGAGAAGGTAGTCAACCAAGGTAGTGCCTTTACTTCCTCTCCTCTCACTCTCTTCTTAGTTCTCTACTATCTGGCTTCCAATCTCATAATTTCATCAAAATGGCTCTCACCAGGATTACCAATGAACTCTGATCACGAAATCCTAAAATTTGTCTAGAGTCATATTTTATGGGTATTTGAGGTGGCTATGTGGGAGCTGCGGAACCTTGTTGCTTCTAGGATGCCGTCTTGGCTTTGCCCCCCACCAAGTCCTTTTTTTCTCAATCCTAATCCATTTCTGTAGCTTTTGACACTGTTAATCACCTTATTCTTCCCCTTGATCCACTCTTCTATGTAGATTTTCAGGGCATCACTCTCTACTGGTTGTCCTTTTACCTATCTGACTGTCCCTTCTCAGTCTTCTTTGCTGGATCTTCATCTGGATCATTCCCACCAACTGTGGGACTCTGTCCTGGGCCCTCTTCTCTTCTCTCTCTATTCTGTTTCACTTGGTGATCACATCAGCTCCCATCAGTTAAGCTATCATCTCCATGCTGATGATTCTCAAATTTCCTTATCTAACCCTAATCTCTTTGCCAGCCTTTAGTCTCTCATCTCCAGCTTCCTACTAGATGCCTCAAACCAGATGTCCTGTATGCATCTTAAGCTCCGTATATATATCCAAAGTTGAGCTCATGGTTAGGTGGAGCCAAGATAGCTGCATAGAAGCAACAAGGTTCCACAGCTCCCACATAGCCACCTCAAATACCCATAAAATATGACTCTAAATAAACTTTAGGACTCCAAAACTCACAAAAATACAAAAAAACACATCTCCCACTGAAGGCAGCTCAGCAGGAAGGGCTCATTGCAGCATGCTGGGAGCCAAAACCAGCCCAGCCTGAAACTACAGCTTGGCCCCAGGGTGGCCAGGAAGAGCCACAGCTGGAGCCTTCAGGAGACTGGATCAGCAACAGCTGTGGCAGTTTCCAGAATTATCAACCCATAAGAAACAAGGACTAAGTGAAGAAAGGTCAGTGGAACTCAGCTAAAGTTGGGGGAGAAAAGCAGTCCGGCCAAACTGCCTCCAGGGCAAAGAAGTGACAGAAGCGGCAGCCCTGTAGCTGCCTCCAAGTGGCTGCTTCAGAGCTCCTGGCCTGCAGACTGCAGGGGGGCCAAGTGATGGTTCAGAGTCTAAGTGCTCTTGCGTTGAGCAGGCTGGATCTGGATTGCGGTCTTGGGCTGTGGTCCTGGGGTGCATTTTCAGTGAGCCAAAGCTGGTGGAGGCTACAAAAAAACAGCAGCCTCCCAATAACTCCAGCAGCTGTGAAAACTCCAGCAATTTGGGATAGAGCTTTCCCCTCTGGAAGAAGAGTTCCACAGAGCTAAAAAATCAAGTAATTCACTGGCAACATGAGCAGGCAAAGGAAGCAAAGAACAGCAATCGAACTCAAGAATCCTTCTTTGGGGACAAAAAGGATCAAAGGATGGAACGGGAGGAAGACAACACAGAACTCACACACCAAAAGCTTCCAAGAAACATGAAGACTGCCTGCAAGCCATAGGGCAGCTTAAGAAGGATTTTGAAAACCAAATAAGAGAAGTGGAGGAAAAATTGGGAAGAGAAATGAGAACGATGAAAGAAAATCATGAAAAGAGAGTCGACAACCTGACTGAAGAGAAAATAACACCTTAAAAAATAGATTAACTCAAATGGCAAAAGAGGCCCAAAAAGCCAATGAGGAGAAGAATGCCTTAAAAAGTCAAATTTGCCAGATGGAAAAAGAATCTCAAAAGCTTTCTGAAGAGAATGATTCCTTCAGAATTAGAGTGGAGAAAATGGAAGCAAATGACTTTATGAGAAATTAAGATAATATCAAACAGATCCAAACAAACAAAAAATTGAAGGCAATGTGAAATATCTCCTTGAAAAAACCACTGACCTGGAAAATAGA
>JAQQSW010023668.1:0-10231 GCA_028646575.1 Pseudocheirus occidentalis
CACCAAAGCAATAAAATTTAAGGGTCACAAGTAGGATGTCCCCTGCTGATGCTTGAATTTCTATAAATAGCAATTCATTAGTGCATATTAAATGTTGCCTCCACAAAAAGTCTGTTTTATTTTTTTAAATAAATCAACTTTTTTCAATGAACAGGAATTTATTTTTCATCTATTTATCACTCCCTTACCATTCAGAAAAAAAATTCAAAAGAAAAAAGTTAACAAATATGTATTGTCAGACAAAATAAATTCCCAAACTGATCATGTCCCAAAACATATACCTTATTCTGCTTTCCATATCCAACATTTCTGTGCCAGAAGGTAGGTGGCATACATCATCATCTTTCCTCTGGAATTGTGGTTAGTCATGGCAAGGTTCAATATTTTTAAGTCTTTCAATGTTGTTACATTTACAATGTTGTTGTTACTACATAAATTTTTCTCCTGGTTCTGTTTACTTCACTGTATCAGTTCATAAAGTTTTTCTGAAATTGTTCCTTTTTAAATTTCTTATAGGAAAATAATATTATTTTATATCCATTTACTGTACTTTAAAAATAATCACCTCACTTTCTAAGTTCATTTAACCCACATTGGGCATCCCCCACTTAAAACAAACAAACAAACAAACAAAAGAAAACCCTCATAACAAATCTGCATAATCCAGCTGAACAAATTTCCACCTTTCCATGTCTGAAAACACAGGTCTCATTTTGCATTTTAAGTCACTTTTCTGAGTGGTGGATTCACCATACGATCTCTAGACTTGTGCTTTATCATTATATTGATCAGAGTTCTAAAGTCTAAGTTGTTTTTCTCTATGCTGTTGTTGTCATTGTAGAAAATATTTTCTTAGTTATTCTGCTCAATTCACTGTGCATGAGCACATTCATATATTAATGGATCTCTAGAAAACTGCCCATTTCATTATTTCTTATAGCACAATAATATTTTATTACATTTATATTTCATAATTTCTTTAGCCATTTCCTGTTGCCTTAGGGGCAGTAAGATAGTGAAGTAGATAGAGCATTGGGCTTAGAATCAGGAAAACTCATCTTCTTGAGTTCAAATTTGACCTCAGATGCTTATTAGTTGTGTGACCTTGACCAAGTCACTTAACCCTGTTTGCATCAGTTTCCTCATGTGTAAATGAGCTGATGAAGGAAATGGCAAGCCAGTCCTGTATCTTTGGCAAGGAAATCCCAAATGGGGTCATGAAGAGTCTGGAATGACTGAACAACAATTGTCTCCTTAGTTTTCAGTCTTTGGTTACAAAAAAAACACTGATTACATACATACATACATACATACACACACACATACACACACATATACAAGCATGCATGCATGCACATGAATGTATATGCACACATATATTATGTAACTATGTATATATGTGTATGAACACATATATGTATGCACATGTGTATGCATACATGCATATATGTACACACATGTATTGTGTATGCAAAGATCCTTTTTTCCTTTTGCCAGTCTCTTTGAAGTATTGGCATAGTAGTGGTATAGATGGGTCAAAGGGTATTCACAATTTGGTTACTTTAGGGGTATGATTCTCAATCATTTTCCAAAATAATATATCATAATTTCTTCAGTCATTCCTCATTTGTTGGGCATTCTGGTTAGTTTTTACTTCTTTGCAAAAAGAAATAATATGTGTTTTTTCCCCCTATGGATCCTTTTCTTCTTTTTTGATCTCTTCAGGTTTAGGCCTATAAGAAGCATTTCTGTGTTGAATGCAGTGCAAAGTTTAGCACCTTTGGGGATGGGGTATTTTCCACAATGACTGGGCCAATTCACAGAGTCATCAATAACGCATCAATGGGTCAGTTTTCCTGTAGCTCCTCCCACTTTGACTATTTTTATTTTCTGTTAACACTGCCAAACTAATAGGCAGGAGGAGAACTCAAATGTGTTTCAATTTACATTACTCTGCTCATTAGTGATTTGGAACTTTTTTATATGACTATTGAAGGTTTGGTTTTATTCTTCAAAAGATTTCCTATTTATATCCTTTGGCCACTTATCAATTGGAGAGTGGTTCTAATTCTTACAAATTTGAAACAATTTCTTATATGTCTTGGAAATTATACTTTTATTGAGAAAATTGCTGTGATTCTCACCCTCCCCCACTCCCAAATCCCATTACCTGGTTTACTTTTAACTTTACCTTTATTGGTTTCATCACCAATATGTTATATCACCAATGCAATACCCATAGCAGCTGCTATGAATATGCAGACATATTTCCAGGTTTGAATCACAAAATATAACAAAGTCTCTTCCTCAGAGACAAAATCAAGATGTTTATTCAGATACCAGATAGCCAGTTCCACCACTGTAACAAAGAAGTTTATCCATATCCCCAATCCAGGGAGAGTCCCCGTCCCCAAGTCTTCCCTCTCTTAGGCCTCTCCACAAACAAGCTTCCCTAGGCAACATTCCTCCCTCCCTCCCTCCTTCACCCTAGCTACTCTGCCTCAGCTCTCTCCTGGCTCAGCCTCACTGTCTCTTCCTGCTCCGCCTCTTCAACAAGATCCTCCCACCACAGGGTCCATATGCCTCAAGCTGTGGACTGGGCCAGAGCTCAAAGCAGGTCACATGGCCAAATTCCCTTAACATTACATTTATTTAATTTTATATAGTCAAAACTGTCCATTTTGTTTTCTATCCCTCATTAGGTCATGAATTGTTCCCATATGTATAGACCCCTTATCTATGGATCAAACCTAAGTTTTTCTTTGCTTGTCCAATTTATTTATGATGCCACCCTTTATGTCTAAGTCATCTATCTATTTGTGGTTTATCTTGGTATATGGTTATACCTGGTCTATCCCTAGCATCTGCCATATTGCTTTCAAGTTTTTCCAGAAGTTTTTATCAAATAGTGAGTTCTTACCTTAGGAGCTAGGATCTTCAGTTTTTATCAGGCCCTATACTACCATTCTTGTTTACTTCTATATGTTGTAGGTGGTACAATGAATAGAACGCTGGTCTTAGTGGAAGATTTGACTTCAAATCTGGCCTCAGACACTTACTGACCCTGGGACCTTGGGCAAATCATTCAGCTTTTATCAGTCTCAGTTTCCTCATCTGTAAATTGGGGATACTAATAATGCCTACCTCCCCCAGACCAAATGAAATAATGTTTTACAAAATACCAAGCACAGTGTTTGGTACATAGTAGGCACTAAATGCATTTTTATTTCTTTCCTTGCTTGAGGAGAACCAAGTCATTTTGATTATTACTGCTTTTTCATACAGTTTGAATTCTGTACATTTAGAACTCCTTTCTTCCCAGGGTTTTTCCCCCATTATTTTGTGATACTTAACCTTTTGTTCCTCCGGTTGCATTTTGTTATTTTTTTATTATTTTTTCCAACTCTTCAAAGTATAACTTTGATGGTTTGATTGATCTGTAACTGAACAAGTAAATTAATTTAGGGGACATTGTCATATTATTATTTTGGTTTAGCCTAGCTTTCTCTCTGGGAAGTAAAAGAACTGGATAACATGACTATTAAAATGTCTTTTAACTCTTGAACTTTGATCCTAGGACCTATGATATTGACAGTCTACAGTATTGGATACCTGAGGCATGATATCAAAGAAAATTGTATTTTTCCTATGTCCCAGTTTGCCTTGTTATACTGTAGCCCTCCTTGGAATTATTTTGGAAATTTATGAGTATCTGAAGGAGAGTCAGTAACTGAGGAAAAGTTTTATTTTGCTTAGATATTATTTGTCCATAATGTACCAATTACAATTGGTAGTTCTAATTACACCTACTCAGTTTTTCTAGTATAAAGCTGGCATCCAAACCCCACCAAACTCATAGTTCATTTTCACAATTGTTCCAAACAACTAGTTATCCAGCATCTATTTGAAGACCTCCCAAAGACAAGGAATTCTGGGAATGATTATATGATATAGCAATTCACCAAAATTATAACAAGAATAGACTCATATGTTATCGGGTAGAGAAAAGTGTTTGCTGTCAGAAAAATTTAGGCTGATATGGGGAGGATTATGGGATAAAATGAAATATGAAAATAACTCTCAAATATTATCTGATAATATTAACATGAAAAGTCATCTGCAATCCCTTTTTTCTTCATCATGCTTACCTTTATGTCTTTTTTTAAACCATGTTGCTCTGAAATAGAATTATCCCAGATTGAACAAAATAAATATTTGCAGTTGTTGACTTTGATAGATCAACATTTGATTAGATATGTCCAACCATGGTTGACTCCCTTTAATGTTATGGTAGCATTAGTGGCACAGTATGCTTGTGTCTATGCACAGACACGACACTTCTCACTAGGCAAATTAGGAGAAAATAGACTTGGAAAAAGAAATGTCATATGGGCTTAGAGTAAAAATTCTATCTATTCTTTCACTCAATTCTATAAGACACTATTTCTGCATTTCCAGGTTTCCAAGATTTTCTTGCCTTATTATTATTAATTATTATTATTATTATTAGAAGTAGTAGTAGTAGTAAGTAGTAGTAGTAAGTAGTAAGTAGTAGTAGTAGTAGTAGTCGTAGTAGTAGTAGTAGTAGTAGTAGTAGTAGTAGTAATAGTAGTATTGAGACTAGGTTTCCCTATCTTGCCCAGGCTGGCAGTTCGACAGTCAATGACAGGTTCAATCCCAATGCAAATCAGCATAGAAGTTTTAATCTACTTCAATCATATTAACCACTTTTAATAACCTTTCTGTTACTCTTCTTCATGTAGTCATCAACTGATGGAGAATATACACTGGTCAGGGATGAAGAGTAAAGTAGGAGATGATGACCAGCCAAACAGGAAACCATTTTATGCAAGAAAGTGGCACATTTTCTTTTTTGATGCTGACAGAACGTATTTTATTTTTGGTTTACCTGTATATGCGATTCACAGGCAGTGGACTTCTTGCTACTAACGGATACAACTGTAGAGGCCAATTTCATGTCAAAAATGGGGCCAATACATCATTCAATCTACAGAAAATGATACTATTTATTTGCCAACATCAAATTCTTGTTGGTATTCTTTTGACAAAGTCAGGTTTTTTTGTCTCTTTGTGACAAATCAGTCATAGGTTTTGATAGAGTAGACAACCGTGGTAGTTTATTAATACGAAAGAAGACTTGTGGTTCAGCAAAATATATCCATAGTGTGAAAGACTCCCAAGCTTTCTGTTTCCACGTGTTCACTGTGTGCTGTAGACAAATGGATCCCAAACTGTGGGGCGTGAACTTTTGAAAAAGATGGAGCAGTATTTCTATAAGAGATCTGAAAATCAGGTGTTTACCAAGCTTCTCATTTATACCTTTAGTTTGTCTTGAACAAAATGTGTGACGTGACTTAGTAAAATGAAAGAAGAAAATTTATCTCCTACAACTTGAAAATCAATGTTTCACATAAATAATCAATTTGACAAATACTTATTATGCACATTATATGCAAGGCATTGTTCTAGGTACTAGTGATACAAAGACAAAGAGAAAGGAGTTCCTGCCCTCAAAAACCTTATAGTCTATGTTGAAGATAAACCAAGTATGCAAATAAAAAAATACATGCTAATTCGAGTCAAGTACACAATTATGTATATATTAACATAATACTATTTCAAATATATGTACAGTAGATCTAGTTTTCTTCCCTGTCAGATTAAAAGCTCCTTGAAGGCAAGCATTATTGTACTTTTGTCTTTTGTAGCCAGCACTTATGTGTTAGATATCAGGTGCTTAATAAATATTTATTATAGCCAATAGATGCTGTTGCTGATTGCATTGGGTCTGTAGTAGCAGTGGTGTTCCAGTAAGAAGAGGAGAGTCAAAGGAACTAGGGTATTCTGGAAAATAAAACAAAATACTCACGCAAACAACAAAACAAAACAAAAACCAGCCAAAATGTTCTCATTTACAGAGGGACATTATACAGAGGAACTGATTGCTTGATGCTGTAAATACAAGTTAATTTTGAAATATTACTGACTTCATAGCAGCTTTCTATCATTATGAATTGTTTCAATTAATAGATAATGATTGCATAGCTGCTACCACATGGGATATGCAACATATTTTTTGGGGAATTGTATATCTTATACTTGATAAGAGTGGGGAAGAGCTGGGTGATCAATGAGCATTTATTAGACACTTATGTTCCAGGAACATAGCATCCTAAGCACTGAGAATACAAATACAAGTAAAAAGTAAGATAAGCCCTACCCTCAAGCATCTTACATTCTAATAGGGGAAGACAATAAATTAGAGAAAATGGGTTGTCATAAGGAAAAATGAGATAATATTGGCAAAGCACTTTATAAAATTTACAGCACAACTTAAATGCTTATTATTAATTATTTTTATCATTATTATTACCCCTTCCAGCTCTAACATTTCATCTGTGAAGGTCCTTTTTTTTGCTTTTTAGAGGGGTGAAGGCAGGGTAATTGGGGTTAAGTGACTTGCACAAGGTCACATGGCCAGCAAGTGTTAAGTGTCTGAGACAATATTTGAACTCAGGCCCTCCTGACTCCAGGGCTGGGGCTCTATTTACTGAGCTACCTAGCCACCCCTGAAAGGTGTTGACTTTTGTCCAGGTAGAAAAAGGAAGCATGTCAGAATTGCACTCTTAAAGAATTATAGAATCATAGATTTGGAGTTTGAAGAAATCTTATAGGCTCTCAAGTCTAACCTCTTTTATTTGGTGAATGAGAAAACTGAGACTCAGGTTGTGACTTGCCAAAAGTCATAGAGGCAAGTAATTATACTGGTACTGATCAGACTCCTTTGGGCTTTCAAAATTTGTCTTTACAATGTTTTGATTATTATTGCATGTATTGTTCAAGGAGCTCACGTTCTGCTGGGAGATATATATATTGGAAATTAAGAAAATGTAGGTATGTACAAGATAAATATCATGTGATCTTGTGAGTGAGATCACTAACAGTGTCAAGAAAGGCCTGGTACTTCAGATGAGCCTGAATAGAGTTAGCAGACTTAAGAGAAAGACAGGAAGACAAAGAACATTTTAGGCGTAAGGGACAGCTTATTTAAAAGTAGCCAGGAGGCCTGCAGCGTCCCCTATGGGGAATAGAAAATAGGTCAATTTACATAGTGTAGGAGGGGTAAGGGAGAGAAAGGAGCTAATGTGAAATTAACCTGAAAAAAAAAGAAAAGAACCCAGAAAGATAGCTTTTAGTCAATTTGTGAAAGGCTAAAAATGACAACATAAGGGGCCCAGGGAGAACTGACTCAGAGCATATATATTCCTTTCTCCTCATGGAAACCCTTCAAATACTTGAAGACATTCATTGTCTCCTCCCTTAGTATTCTATTCTCAAGGCTAAGCACTTAGTTTTTTCAAATCATCTTGTTTGGATTGAAAAATACCCATTATCTTTAATTTAATTAGAAAAGTGAACACAGATGCCTTAGATAAGAAAAGGGCTTTATTCCCTTCCCCTGGGAGAAGGGAGCTATCTGCCCCATGAGGGATTTCTTACCGATGTTGACCCATGAGGCAGACTGCTGAGACAGAGAGTTTCAAAGATCAGAACTACGATTTTTAAAGACCTAATGAGTCTGTCCTCTTTCCCGGCCCAGCTGTTTCCTCTCATAGGTGGAGAAGCCTACCCCACCAATCTCTTCCCTACTGAGATTGCAAGGGGAGGGAGGTGGGACGGGTCTCACCAAGGAGAGAAAACAAAGGAAGGTAAAAGTAATTGACAGGACTCAAGGGAGGGTACAGCACTCAGGGGAGGGGTACATTCCAGACTGAGAAGTTTTCACCATTCCACACAATCTTCATATGGCATCATCCATGGCCTTTCATCATCCTATTAATTCACCACCTTCCGCACTCTAGCTGTGGGATATGCTTCTCAAAATGTGGTGACTAGAACTATGTTGTTCAGTCATTTTCATTTGTGTCTGAATCTTCCTGATCCATTTGGCATTTTCTTGGCAGAGATACTGCAGTGATTTAGTCATGCGCTCCTGCCACTCATTTTACAGATGAGGAAACTGAGGCAAACAGTATTAAGTGACTTGTTCAGGGTCACAGAACTAATAAATATCTGAGGACAGATTTGAACTCACAAAAATGAGTGGAACTCGTATCTACTCTACGACCTAGATTATTACCCAGAATTATAGAAAATATTTTATAATGCTCTGAGCAAGGAAGAGTGGAATTACCTCTCTAGTCTTGTACATTATGGTTTCTTAATGAGATCTAAGATTGCCTTAGGGTTTTTATTTTATTTCATATTTTTTGTGCTATATGACACTGTTGATTCGTGTTGAATTTGTGATCTGCAAAGCTAAACTAAAAGGAAATTTTTTTCAGAAGAATTTCTAATAATTTCTTTCTCATTATCTACTTGTGCAGTTGAATTTTTGAAGGAGAAATGAACTTTGTACTTATTATGTTAAATGTCATTTTAAAAGATTCAATACAATGTTGTGGACTGTCATGATCATTTTAATCCCTTTTTTTGAATCCTGATTCTGTCACCCACAGTGATAATTATCCCCCATATCTTTGTGGCATTCACAAACTCAATAATCATACCATCTATTTCTTTATCCAAGTAATTGACAAAAGTGATACACATCTCCTGGGTCAGCCCTGTGCCATGCCCTTCCCTTAGAGACCTATTTATGAGTTGATATCTAGCTATTAATGATTACGCTTAGGGTCCAACTATTCAATCACTTCTCATATCTAATCTGAAAAGAAAGAAGCTTGAAAAATGTTCTTTAGTCACCATTCAATTAAAAAAAGTGTTATCTTTTGGATATAATGTCTTTTGGAATAACCTAACCAGAGCTCATGATACATTAACAAAGGTCTCTGTTCTGAATTATATTCCTGGTGGATCATTTTAAAAACATGAAATACAATATCTCCGAGATACCTTTCAAAAGTGACTGAGAGATTTTGGGAAGATCAAGGAATAGATAAGAAAATTCAAAGCTCTCCAAATTTCCTTCACAAATAAGATAAAATAGTACCTCCAGGTGAATATAGAGTGGTAAAAATAAATAAGATTTGGGGACAGCAGTGGTCTTCTGAATCACCAGAGAAGATCCAAGGTTTTGTCCCTGTGAAGTATAAACACTTTTAGACTAGTTCTGCTGAAATGGCAAACTGAGGCCCTGGGGCTAGCTGTTTTGGGATGTAACCTTGACCTCAGCCACAAGAATTTTCACCTCCTGAGAGTGTGGGCAATTGGGCATCTAGGCAGGGGAAGATTGAGGGAAACTCTGCTTATAAGAAATGCCAGACACAGCTGTGCTGACCAGATGCAGCCCTAGGCAAGAAGGAACCAGCACACACCTGGTGAGTGCAGAAAACAGTGAGACAAAGACATATGCTGGCTGTGGTTCCTTATGTGAATGCAGAGTTCTTGGCTTTGGTTCTGTAATGATACTGGGATTTGAAGATCTTCCATGCTGATGCAGCAGGAAGGGGTGGGGCAAGAAAAAGCTGGAACCAAGCAAGTATCTGTGCCATCTGTGCTGTGGTGACTGGGAGCAGTGGCAGAGGAAGTGGCTGCACGGTTGTGGTGTAAACTCCTTTTTCTCTGAGCCTGCCAAAATCTCTGCTAATGACTCCTACTGAGGACTTCCAGGGATGGGAACTGTAGGTGGCTGGAGCTGCTGGGAGCAAGCTGCCTGGACTCTGAGTAGTTGTGGTGAGTGAGGAGAGGAGAATCTTTGCCTGAGGTAGCCTGTCCTGTTTTGAAGGCTTGAGAATGTGGGTGTTTACTACTTTAACTACATGTGCCAACTTCAAAACTACTGTGTTGGCTTTGACTTCCTGGTTTTGGAAATCAGTTTTCTGGTATCTAAATAAATGTTCTAGCTATATTCCTAATGTAGAGAGCCTGTTACATTTTGTGATTAATAACCATATCAGCATACTTATAGTTACTGTAGGCATTGTGAATACTGCATTGTTGTTGCAGGTTCTAGGCTAGAGGGGACCATTGAAGGAGGACTTGAGGCCAGAGACACCATTTCCCACATTCCAGGACTAGAAGAGATAACAATAACAGGCTGCTATTAATAAAAATAAATCAATAAAAAGAGCAGGCAAAGGAGAAAGATCCAAACTATGGAAAATTACTATAGAGAATAGACAAGACCAATGTATATCCTCAGAGGAGGCTATGGAAGCAAAAAAAAAAAAAAGAGAGGCTTTCCTTC
>JAQQSW010023669.1:0-10230 GCA_028646575.1 Pseudocheirus occidentalis
GGACAGGGTAGAGAACAGAACAAGGGGGGAGGGGTAGCAAGGAGAGACATATGATCACTGTCACAATATGTCCACTATGAAGATATCCTGTATAACCACACATCCACAGCATGTATTGAATTGATTGTCCTTCCAGGGGGTGGGTGACAAGGGAGGAATTGAAAGAATCTAGAATTTAAAGTTCTGCAATACCTGCAACTAGGAATTAAGATATACAGAGGCTGGGGTAGGGAGACCCTCCCTGCTCTACCAGAAAGTAAGAGAGCAGAGCAGGGGAGGGGCTTTACAGTGGGATTGCTGTTTTATTGTTGGGGTAGGGGAAAGATGGGGAGAAAATTTGTAATTCATAAATGTCATGAAAATGAATGATGTAAACAAGGAACACAGATTTATTTACTTAAAAACATAAAATTATGATTCCCATGAAAATGGTAGATGATGGACAAAATAGAGAGGCATATTTGAAATCACCACACACACACACACACACACACACACACACACACAAAACTATGTAGCATATACCCATTTTTTGAAAGTGACCACCCCAAGGAATAGTATATCTGTCAGATCTACGGAGAAGAGAAGAATTTATGAACAGACAATAGATAAATAACATTTTGAAATGCAAAATAGGTCATTTTTATTACATTAGATAGAAAAGTTTTTGCACAAACAAAACCAATGCAACCAAGATTAGAAGAAAATTAGAGAGTTGGGAAACAATTTTATAGCCAGAGTCTGGTAAAGGCCTCATTTTCAAAATATATAGAGGACTGAGTCAAATTTATAAGGATACAAGTCATTCCCTAATTGATAAATGGTCAAAGGATATGAACAGGCAGTTTTCAGATGGAGAAATTAAAGCTATGTGTATTGATATGAAAAAAGCTCTAAATCACTGTTGATCAAAGAAATGCAAATCAAAACAGCTTTGACAGGCCACCTTTCAACTATCCAATTGGCTGATATGACAAAAAAGGAAAATTATAAACGTTGGAAAAGATGTGGGACAATTGGAGTACTGAAGCATTGTTGGTAGAGTTGTAAACAGATGCAACCATTCTGGAGAGCAATTTGGAAGTTTGCCCTAAGGACTATAAAATTATGCATATGTTTTGATCCAACAATACCACTACTAGGTCTGCTTCCCAAAGAGACCATAAAAAGGTGAAAAAGATCCACAGGTACAACCAAAAATTTTAGCAGCTCTTTTTGTGGCACTCAAGAATCAGAAATTGAGGGGATGCTTGTCAACTGAGGAGTGTCTAAACAAGTTGGTATATGATGAATGTAATGGACTACTATTGTGCTATAAGATGATCAGCAGGCAGATTTCAGAAAAAAAGAACTGTAAAGACTTAGATGAACTGATACTGAGTGAAGCGAACAGAAGCAGGAGAACAATGTACACAGTAAAAGTCACATTGTATGATGATCAACTGTGATTGACTTAGCATTCTCAGCAATACAGTGATCAGTTTTAAAGGACTCATGCTAGAGAATGCTATCCATATCCAGAGAAAGAACTATGGAGTCTGAATGCAGATCAAAGCATACTATTTTCTCTCTTTTTTTAATTTCTTGTTTTTCCCTTTTATTTTTTTCACATCATGACTAATGTAAAAATGTGTTTAATGTGATTGTACACGGATATGTATGAGACTGCATGCTGTCTTATGGAGGGTGGAAAATTTGGAACCCAAAATCTTATAAAGGTGATTGCTGAAAACTATCTTTCTGTGAAATTGGAAAAAAATAAAATACTATAATTAGAGAAAAAAAAAGAAAGTGACTGTCCCTAAATTTCCTTTCCCAACACTTCATTGTTATTCAGTATAATATTTACACAACCTGCCCTAAAAAACTATTTAGGAAAACACATTGTAAAACCGAAGGTGCTATAAGAATATTAGGTGTTGTTGCTATTATTTTAGGAAGTTTACTTCTTTCCAAAACCACAAAGTAAACAACCTGAACAACATTCTAGGTGACAATTATTTTTATTTGATGAATTTTCATGGACCTGTAATCTGTAAATAAACAGCCAAACTCACATAAGATTTGTTTAGCAGAAGAGGGGAGTTGTTCACCCTCCTCCAGTTTACAGAAAATTTAGGCACAGGCCTCAAACAATATAATGAATGACAGACGCTGGTAAAACTGATAATGTATATTTATAGGTCTAACTATTAAGATGTGTGTGGCTGAAGGTACCACATACTCTGAGCCAACAATATACTTTTTATTTTCCTTACAGGCCAGAAGTAAGTAACGTGTGTTTTCATTGTTTGCTGTTATTTTTACACAATAAAAGCCATCATTTTACCTCATTAAAGAGAAAGCGAATCTCACTGTCTAGGGGCCTACTGCTCTTTCCTACAGAACATCTTGTTTCCTTATCACTTAAACTAAACAGACTCAGTGGAGTTGCAAGGTCTTTATAGAATTTGTCGGAAGGTCCCCTACTGTTGTTATTGAGTGTATTGTTCACAATACAGAAGCCTATAATTGACGCTTCAAGAAAAAATTGCAGTGCAATTTCTTATTTTTCAGTAACATAAGATGTTGGCAAATTAAACAAAACTCTTCTCATAATATGATTTCTATTTACAATTTCCTTAAAAAGAAGGCAGCATCTTCCATCGTTCAAATTCACTCACATACACATATATACATGCATGTGCTCTTGTTGTATAATTGAAAAACAAAAACAAGTGCCCTTCCCCTGACCATTTTGGTTAGACTTAACTCCCAACCTGAAATCTATTGTCGTCATGTTTCTGAGATATGATCATGAAACTGAAATACCTAAACAAGAATGTAAAGTGGCACCTCATTTATCAAACATCAAGCTATCAAATGACTGAGTTGTGAACAAATTTTGAAATCATTTATTCCAATGCCATAATTTTACATATAAGGAAACTGAGGCCAAGCTATTATTTCATCACTTTTTGAGGCATTCTAGACAAAGATACTGGAATGATTTGTTATTTCCTTCTCCAGCTCATTTTATGGATGAGGAAACTGAGGCAAACAGGGTGAAGTGACTTGCCCAGGGTCACACAGCTAGTAAGTGACTGAGGCCCGATTTGAACTTTGGAAGAGGAGTCATCTTGATTCCAGGCCAAGCTGGTCCTCTATATTTTGTGCCCCCTTAGCTGCCCAGAGACCCAGTAAGGTAGAGTAATTTGTTCAAGGTCTCATTTGTTCTATTGTCTAAACAGAGTTTTCTGAATTTTTTTAAGTCCAATTTCTCTTTTATTTCTCCAAATAAATGAATTTTACTGACAAAAGAAACTCATCTCTTTAAGTTCCATCATATTTTTATTTTGATTCCTTTTGTTAAAACTCTACCTCAAGCATAATACATATTTTCAAGGTACTAATAAACCTTGGTTATGTCAATTAACTTCTCTCAGCCTCAGGTTCCTTATTTTTTAAATGAAAACAGTATTAAATGGCCTCTGAATTCCTTTCCATTTCTATATCTACATCCCTATGATCCTAAAGAGGATATATAAAATATATGAACATTTTTATTGATGATATGGGTTCATCATTATTTAACATTCATCCTTGAACTGTGTTATAATAACCTAAGGAGCTACTGAGTAGGAATGTTTGATCTTATAGTGACTAACTCTATCTGGCTATGTCAAAGGAATAGAAAATAGAAAAACTCATATTTTTTATGGTTCATATAGTTCTTCCTTTTGTTGTCACTGCTATCAATGTGTTCTACTGCTCCTAATTCTTATTTTATAGAAAATTGTCTGAGAGAACAGTCTTTCCTGTTAAGTAACATACATGGACTTTATTTATGAGAACTCGTTATTCCTCACAGGCTTTTTTTCTCAGAACCCTGAGAAAGGATATAGTAGGAAGACATGAATTTTTTCCCAACTTTGGCATTTAAAAACTATATGACATTCAGAAAATTAGCCTCAACTACTCTTAGTTTCTGCACTTGAAAATGGGCAAAATAATACTTTTTAAAAATGTATTATATGTACCAACATCATAGAGTTATTAAGAATATCAGCTAGATGAAACGTTTTGTCACTGTGAAAGACAGGAATTGTCTTTAAGAAGTCAGACCTCTTGGTGAGTGTTTGCTGTAATTGTAAACTAAATAGTACCTTCATTTCTAAATTAATTAAAAGAACTAATTCCTGCCTTATAACCTGGTAAGGGTTAAAATCTGAATGCCTTTTCTGGATAAAGTTGAAGTTTGAATATGAAAAATGTTCATTATCTCTCTTACTTAGCATGGAGCTAGACTTGGAAGACAAGATAAAAGAAAATGAAATTAAAATAAACCAAAAAACAAAATAAAACACAGACTTATAGAAAAAAAAACCAAACATTAATAAATATGGACTTTCTATTCCCCAAATGCATTTCAAATTCTTAGCCTGGATATTCTCCAGAGTAGCTTAAATCAACTGGAACATAATTCTTAGTTAGGAAGCAGCATGTTAGCATTGTATCTTAATAAATATTTTATTACAAAGCTTCACTTAAAAGCAATGAGGACATTATCACAGGGCTAACAAGAATCACAATTCAAACGTGACAAGCATGAAATAGAGACTCCAAAAACTTTTCCTAATTTCTAAAATAATAAGCCAATAGCTAAAGTGTTTAGAGATTTCTTTGTCATCATTTTTGCACGTGTTTATTTCATATTGCAATAATTTCCTACATAGTCCTACTACATGTAGGTTTCCCTCTCTAAAGTATGCTTCTTATAGCTACAAGATTTTTAAAAACTTGTGGACCAACTAATCAATTTTTATTTAGATGTTATGTTCATCATACATAGAGAAACTTCCACTAATAAAATGCCCTCTACAATTGAAATAATCCAATATTCTGCAACTTAGCGTCTTAGAGAAGTTTGTAGAGCTGCCGTTTGTCCTTCATTCTCAAAAAGGATCATAACATAAGGGAGGTGATGCCCTGATATGAAAGTGAATTGGATTTAAGTGAGTCAACACTGTGCAAAGTCACTAGCCTCACTTTCATCCCCAGAGCCATATGGGCCCAGTGAATAGATAAGGTCAGTACTAATGGAGATGGCCCAGGATGCAGTAAGGAACCTTGGTCCCTTCAAACTAAGGTCCTTAACAGATCTCAGTTTGACTAAGATAAAGTCTATTCAGTCACTTAATGAGAAATGAGACAAAGAATGGCCTCTTTTAAAGAAAAAATGGATCTGGGAGGGGAAGACGCTCAAGGTTTCTAACAAAAACTGAAACAATTGCTATTTACATTCATTCTGAGTCAATTAAGGCCCAAACAATCAATGAGTAAAACTTGGTCTGGGACCAATGAGAGCAAGAGTGATTTGGAGAGTTAAGACTGGTCTTTAGAGAATTCAGGAGAGTGAATCACCGGCAGCTGTGGAAGTTTCCAGACTTCTTAACCCATAAATACCAAAGAGAAAGTGAATGGTCAGTAAGGAACTCTGCTGAAACTGAGTGAGAGAAGAGCATGGTCCTCCTGCCCCTGGGGTAGCAGAGGTCACAGGGGAATGGTGCATGCATGCTGCCCCATGGCTACCTCCAGAGCTCCTGGCCTGCAGATCATAGTGGGACTAAGGTACCATTCAGAGAGTAATTTCTCTTGCTTTTACCTGCTTGGATGTGGGTCACAGTCTTGGGTGGTAGTCCTGTGGTGAGGAAAGTATGCTAGAGCTTGTGGTAGCTTTAGGGAGGGGACCCTCCTTATACCTCTGACAATAGCTGCTAAAAGTACAGACATTAAGGACATAGCTTTCTCCACTCCAGAAGCAGAGTTCTATCATGGCAAAGAGCTCAAAAGACATTGACTGGCAAGATGAGCAAACAGAGGAAGTACAATCAGAGTACAGAATCTTTTGGGGGAGACAAAGAGGATCAAAACATGGAACCAGAAGAAGACAACAAAGTCAAATTCCTACATCAAAAGCCTCCAAGAAAAATATGAAGTGGTTGTGGGCCATGGAGTAGCTCAAGAAGAATTTTGAAACTCAAGTAAGAGAAAGGGAGGAAAAAATGGGAAGATAAATGAGAATGATGCAAGAAAACCATGAAAAGTGGGTCAACGGCATGCTAAAAGAGACCCAAAAAATTACCGACGAAAATAACACCTTAAAAATTGACTAACTCAATTGCCAAAAGAGGCCCAAAAAGAAAATGAGGAGAACAATGCCTTAAAAAGTCAAATTTCCCAGAGGGAAAAGGAATTTCAAAAAATCACTGAAGAGAATAATTCCTTCAAAATTAGATTAGCACAAATGAAAGCTAATGCCTTTAGGAGAAATCAAGATAATATTAAACACATCCAAACAAAGGTAAAAATAGAAGGCAATGTGAAATATTTCACTGGACAAAAACACTGACCAGGAAAATAGATGCAAGAGAGATAATTTAAAAATTATTGGACTATATGAAAGCCATGATCAAAGAAAGAGCCTAGAAATCATTCTTCAAGAAATTCTCAAGGAAAACTGCCCAGTTATTCTAGAATCAGAGGGCAAAATAGACATTGAAAGAAAAAGATCCCCAGAAGAAAACTCCTCGGAATATTATAGCCAAATTCCAGAATTCCCAGAATAAGATGAAAATATTACAAGCAATCAGGAAGAAACAATTTGAGTACTGTGGAAACACAATCAGGATACCACAAGATTTAGCAGCTTCTATGTTAAGGGATTGGAGGACTTGGAATAGGATATTCTGGATGTCAAAGAAGCCAGGATTAAAACCAAGAATCATCTACCCAGCAAAACTGACTGGATATTCAATGAAATAAGGACTTTCAAGCATTCTTGATGAAAAAACCAGAGCTGAACAGAAAATCTGACTTTCAAATACAGGAAGTAAGAGAAGAATGAGAAGGTAAACAGGAAAAGAAATCATAAGGAACTTATTAAAGTTGAATTATTTACATACCTACAGGGAAAAAATGATAATTGTAAATCATGAGACTTTTCTCAATATGAGGATAGATGAAGGGGAAAAAACTAAAATCAAACAAACACACACATGCACATAGAAAATTGATTGATAGATAGATAGATAGATAGATAGATAGACAGACAGACAGATGGATGGACAGACAGATGGGTAGGCGGGTAGGCAGGTGGACAGACAGATAGATAGACAGATAGAGGGCACAGGATGAGTTGAATACGAAGGGATGATATGGAAAAAGTAAAATTAAGAGGTGAGAGAGGAATATATTGGGTGGAGAAAGGGAGAGATAGAATAGGGGAAATTATCTCATTTAAAAGAGGCAAGAGAAAGCTGTTACAATGGAGGGGAAGAGCAGGAAGGTGAAAGGGAATGTGTCATACTTACTCTCATTGAATCTGGCTTAAGGAGGGAACAGCATACACAATCAATTGGGTATCTTACATTACAGAAAAGTAGGGGGAAGGGGATAAGAGAGGGGTATGATAGAAGGGATGGCAGATGGGGAAAAGAGTATTTAGAAGCAAACAGTTTCAAAAAGGGTCACAGTCAAAGTAGAAAATAGAATAAGTGGGGTTGGGATAGGATGGAAGGAAATATTGTTAGTCTTTCACAATATAACTACCATGGAAATGTTTTGCATAATGACACATATATACCCTATATGGAATTGCTTGTCTCCCCAGTCGGGGCAGGTGAGGAGGGAAGAAGGGAAAGAATCTGGAAATCAAATTTTTCAAAACAAATATGAAAAAAATTTTACATGCAACTGGGAAACAAGATATGCACTAGGGGTATAGAAATCCATTTTGCCCTACTGGAAAGTAAGGGAGGGTGAGAGTGAGGATGTAAGAGAGAGCAGATTAGGGGAAGGGGTATTCAGTAGGCTTGCTATCTTGGTATGGATGTGGGGAAAGACAGGGAGAAAAACTGTAACTCGAAATCTCATGGAAATGAATGTTGAAAACATAGATAGATAGATAGATAGATAGATAGATAGATAGATAGATAGATAGATAGATAGATAGATAGATAGATACATAGATAGATAGATAGATGGATGGATAGATGGATGGATGGATGGATGGATGGATGGATGGATGGATGGATGGATGGATGGATGAATGGATGAATGAATGAATGAATGGATGAATGGATGAATGAATGGATGAATGAATGAATGAATGGATAGATAGATAGACAGACAGATAGATAATTTTTAAAATAAAAATGAAAAATGAAAAAAAACTGGTCTTTAAGAGAAATGGGGAAAAAAACCAAAGTTTTAGAGGAGAGGAAAGGAGGAAAGCCAAGAAGGAATGATGGAGGAGAGGAGAAAGGGAGGAAAGAAGGAAGGAAGTTTGGTTCCCCAGAAGGCAGTTCTTTTTCTATTCATAGATATTGCTATTTTTCTTTTATTCTTGAAGAGGACCATGATATCAGGACGATGATGCCAGGACATGAAAGTGATGAATATGCATTAACAGGTTAAGTGATTTGCCCAGGATCATAATCTGTATATGTCAGAAACAGAACTTGAACCCGCATCTTTCTGTCTTAAAGGCTATCTACTTATATTATATTCCAATGCCTCTCTTTATTACCAGAGTAATCTTTCTAAATAATGTTTTTCATGTTCTCCCTCTCTTGCTTAACAATTTTCTGACTCTTAACTTCCTACAGAATACAATCTGAAATCCTTAGACTGGTAGTCAATGTCCACCACCATCTTCCAGATTACCTTTTGAGTCTTATTTACTACTAACAATATTCTTCCTTAGTAGCCTCTATAATTCCTTTTACCAATTTAATTAGGTCTTTGTTAATATGAACAATGTATACCCTGAAGTGGTCCCATTATTTGAAATTCACAATGAGTTGAATTACATTGGGTGGGGGATTGGCACCATTCCTCATATTGTACATAATTATAAGTTCAGATTATCCACATTGGAAGACATGCAACCACTGCAGGGAATTTATTATTTATGCTCATTTGGACCTAGCTTTGTATAACTTGTACTTTCCTTTGGACTTTTGCATGTACCACCTAGATTTTCCTCCATATTTTAAATCCTATCCATCCTTCAAGGACTACCTTAATTCCTATATGTTCTGTGATAACTATGCTTAATATCTTAGCTGCAAATTATCACTTCATCCCCTGAACACTAACATCATCTATTTTTTGTCATTATTATGATGGTGATTTCATTTTAAATATTTTATTTTATATATTATTATAAGTCATTTTATATAGTTATGGTATTTTATGATGCATATGTAGATTATATATAATCTCCCAAACTAGACTATAAATATCAAGAATGAATTAACGGGGGGGGGGGGGGCAGAGCCAAGATGGCAGCATAGAAACAGCAAAGTTTTGAAGCTCCCACACAGCCACCCAAAATACCCATAAAATATGACTCTAAACAAATTTTAGGGCTCCAAAAATCTCAAAAATATAGAAAACACATTTCTTGCTGAAGGCAGCTTGGCAGGTGAGGCTAATCACAGCAGGCTGGGAGCCGTGGCCAGCCCAGCCTGAAACCAAAGCCCCAGCCAGGCCCCAGGGCGTTGGGCAGAGCCAAGTCTATAGGAGAGCAGATCTGCAGCACTGGAGGCACAGTTTCCACATTCATCAGGCCAGAAGAAAAAAGGCTAAGAGAAAGGTCAGTGAAGTTTGCTATATTTGGGGTAGAAAAGCAGTTTGGCCAAATTGCTCCTATGGCAAGGAAACAGCAAGAGGTGGCTGTGGCAGAAGGAAGCTCTGAAAGCAGCAACTACCTCCACTGGGCTGCTTCAGAGCTCCCGGACTGCAGATAGCAGGGGGGCTGAGGTGACCGATCAGGGCCAAGGGCTCTTGTGTTTAGTGGCCTGGATCTGGATCACGATCTTGAGTGGTGGTCCTGGGGTGCTCTTTCAGTGAGCCAAGCTTGGAGGGGGGGGCTGCAGCACCCTTCTAATAGCTCCGGCAGCTGTGAAAACCCCAGCCATTTGGGACAGAGCTTTCCCCCTCTGGAAGCAGAGTTCAACAGACCTAAAAAATCAAGCAATTAAGTGACTGGCCAACATGAGAAAAAGGAAGCAAAGTAAAAACAGCAATAAAACTCTAGAATCCTTTTTTGCGGACAAAAAGAATCAAAGCATGGAGCAGGAGGAAGACAACACAATCGGAACTCCCACACCAAATTCTTCCAAGAAAATGAAGATTGCCTACAAGCCATAGATTGACTTAAAAAGGACTTTGAAAACCAAATAA